>JBBPBX010012184.1:44489-54519 GCA_038048925.1 Garcialebias charrua | reverse complement strand
CAGCACCCTAGCCACTGTGGCAGCTCGCTGATCTCGGGTGGGGATAGCCACAGTGTATTTACTAAATACATCTGTCAAAACCAAAACATTTTCCAAGCCATCCTGGGTGGGCTCCAAGGTGGTATAATCAATGGCTAGGATTTCGTTGGGACGCGACGCCAGTAAATGCCCCATTGGACCATGAGCCCTGGGGTGAACATCTTTTGCTACTTGGCACCTTCCACACGCCTGACACCATTGGGCCACTTCGGAGGCCATATAAGGCCAATAACACCGAGATCGTAGGAGCGCCAAAGTTCGCTCCACCCCCTGATGACCATGTTCCTCATGAACTTGGGTCAGAACATCTTTAACAAGTACCCTGGGTAATATCAACTGACAAATGACCTCACCACCATCTGGTCTAAATATCTTCCGATAGAGCACTCCCTCTCTCTCTACAAACCGGTCCCACTGACGAAGCAAAACCAATGTGGCAGCAGACAACAGGGCCCGCTCCTCTCTACTGGGGTATTGGCCTTTCCTCCAAAACCCCAACACCTCCTGCAAGAGGGGATCGGCCTGCTGCAAAACACACAGTTCGGCTGCAGTGCGGTGTGGCAAAACTGCCACAACCGCTTGGCGCGCTTCAACTGTCCCAAACTCCAAAGCTTCTTGCAAGGCCTGAGGCATAGCTGTTCCCGGAAGCATGGCTTTCATATCTGGTGGATCGGGGGAGTGCTGACGAGAAAGTGCATCAGCATTCACATTAAGCTGACCTGACCGATACTTTATCTCAAAGTCAAAAGAGGCCAGCTGCGCAGCCCACCTCTGCTCAGTGGCGGCCAATTTAGCAGTGGACAAATGACTGAGGGGATTGTTATCAGTATATACAATACATTTATTCCCCAACAAATAATCCCTGAATTTGTCAGCCATGGCCCACTTGAGAGCCAGAAACTCCAGCTTCATGGAACTATAGTTGGCCATGTTTCTCTCGGTGGGCCTCAACCCCCGACTAGCATAAGCAATCGGCCTCACCTTGCCTGCCTGCCGTTGGGAGAGCACAGCTCCCAGGCCCCCATGGCTGGCATCAACCTCCAGGATAAATGGCTGGGTAAAATCTGCATAAGCTAACACTGGTGTGGTAGTTAGCTTAGCCCTTAGGCCCTCAAAACTCTGTTGACATTCAGCAGTCCAATATACAGCAAACCCGACCTCTGATTTCTTAACTGCTTTAGCACCACCACACTGAGCCACAGCTCTATGCAAAGGGGCTGCTAATTTTGCAAAATCTTTTACAAAACGACGATAATAACTAGCAAAACCCAGAAATGACCGAAGCTCTGAGACTTTAGTAGGAGTTGGCCAGTTAGCTACAACTTCCACTTTACTGGGGTCTGTAGCAACCCCTTCACTAGAGATCACATGACCTAAATAACGTACCTCTTTCTGGAAGAAAGAACATTTACTAAGCTTTGCCTTGAGCCCCTGCTGATGAAGTCGGCCTAGCACTACCTCCAACCGTTCTAGATGTTGTTCCACACTAGAAGAAAAAACCACAATGTCGTCCAGATATAATAAAACTGATCGACACTGCTGATCCCCAAACAGTCGTTGCATCAACCGCTGGAACGTGCTAGGTGCATTACACAACCCAAAAGGCATTCGGTTCCATTCAAACAACCCGAAGGGAGTACAGAAGGCAGTTTTTGGACGATCTGCCTCCGCTACTGGAACTTGATTGTACCCGCTGGCTAGATCAAGAGTAGAAAACCAACAGGCACCAGACAAAGCATCCAACGATTCCTCAATCCGGGGAAGGGGAAATGAATCCTTTCGGGTCTTGCTATTTAGCTGTCTATAGTCAACACACATTCGAATACTCCCATCTTTTTTTCTTACCAGGACTATGGGCGATGCATACGGGCTGCTACTCTCACAGATGATCTGCGACGCAAGTAGTTGATTAATATGGTCCTTCACCACCTCATACTCAGAAGGGGGGATGCGCCTATAGCGTTGTCTAACGGGGGCATCATCTACCAGAGGAATCTCATGAGTTATCATACTGGTACAGCCCAAATCACCTTCATTAGAAGAAAAAACTGTCCCATACTGCTGGAGCAATGATCTCGCCTGCCCCTGTTCCTCCACAGACAATAAAGAAAAATCCAAATCCTTCACTTGTTGTTGTACACTAACCGAAGCCATCTGGCACCCCAGTGTAGCCACCTTGGCTGGAACTTCAGAAATCCCTGTGGGAAGGCTAATAACATGTACGCCACTCAAGGTGCCAACCATAATGCGAGGATATAACACCACCTCATTGGAACCAACATTAACAATGGGTACATAAGCCGTTCCCTTAATTACCGGAACCAAGGCAGGGGAAGCGAGCAAACCAGACGGCAATCCACACTCTACCGGTTCAAACAGAGCCGTCGAGCCTGAATATTCCTCAGAGCAGGTGACAGCCACGATTTTCATAACTCCCCCAGGAATCCGACAGCCTGTTTTTTTTCTAACTTTTACCCTTCCAGGGCTGCTTCGAGATTCCTGTAAAGAAGCAGACTGGCACTGCTGCAGGGCCTGCACGACCGACCGAGGGGCCTCAGAAACACCAGACACAGAAGACCAAGCCACCCCATGTAGCCCAAACAGTTCCTGATAACACCTCCTGATCACATTCATCCCTACAACACCTGGCACTTCACCACAAGGGTCCTTTACCACCAAAACACCACATCCAGGAATCAATTTGCCACAAAGTTGTACCTCAAGTTCTAAATAACCAATATACGGGATTTTAAGACCATTGGCGGCCTTAAGCTCCAACCAATGACATGAATGGAGGCATCCCCTACCTCCAGACTCCATATGTTGGCGAAAGAAACTTTCAGAGACCGTGGACACCATTGAACCAGTGTCCAACAGACAGGGGACCGTTACTCCACCCATGACTACATCTACATGAGGACAAGCGGACACCAATTTAGACGCGCCAAAGTTTCTCATAACAGGCTGTGAGCCAATAACACCCCCACCTGAACAGTGACTCGGCAGTTCGGTGGGGACTAGTTTTCCCCCTCTGAAGCAGGGTGGGGACGAGAAGCTGGATTACTCCGAACTGGGACCCGAGTAGAGACACGCACCCCGTCACATTCTCGTGCAAAGTGGCCGGGCTGGTTACACCGCCTGCAAATCACTGGACCCGAGAACCGAGGACGGTTGGAACTACGAGAGTTTTTTAACTGGGAAATGCTCTCACTAAGCTGCTGGAGCTGTTCCTGCTGACACTTTAGCATCTCTCTAAGCTGGCTCATTTCCGTTGCAGCTGCTAGGGGAGCTACCCGCGGGCTACCATAAATCCCATACTGAATACCATGAACAGACGGAACTGATTGGCTTGGACTTCTCACCCCATAGGGTACCCCTTCGCGCTCCCACTGAATTGCTGCAGCCCTAACCTCAAGCAGGGTGCTGTCTGGCCTCCTGCGCACAAACTGCTTCAGTTCACGACGCAGAGAACCATCCAACACCTGTTCAACAAACTGATCTCTTAACAACATCACTGAGTTCAACATGCCAGCAGGTGCGCGCTGCTTTACCCTCTCCATAAGGCCCATTAATGCAAGGGAGAACTCCTGAAGGCTCTCTCCCTCTTGCTGCCTTCTGGAGAAGAAGGTTTCTTGTAAAGCAACATATGACTCAGCGCAGCCATATAATTCCTGTAAAATTTCAAATATTCTGGCAGGGTTCTCCCTCTCCGCACTAGAACGATACTTAATTTCATTTCGAGCCTCCCCTTCTAAGTGATCCAAAAGAAAAAAAGCTTGATCAGCCACAGACAAATGTCGCGCCCGCATACACATCTCCGCCTCCTCCATCCACTCACTCAGTCCTATGCCGGTCCTTCCTCTAAAGATGGGACACTTCCTATCTCTAGGCACAAAAATCAGTCTCTCTGTAAGAGGGGCATTAGGTAGGCCTACTCCTGAAGTCGACGGCTGGGCACTTGAGCTGGCCTGCCCTTGGCGCAACTGCTCATTATCAATTTTTAAGCTCTCCACCAACTCTTTGAGCTCCCTAATTTCCTCGGCCATAATTACAAATCTTAACCATATAATATCCAACGAGGTTTCCTTTTTATTTTATTTTTATTCATTTTATAAAAATAAATACATAACAAACACATGTATCTCATAAAAAATAAAAAATAAAATGAAAGGCGGCAGAAAGAAGAAAAAATCTTATTATATCTGCCCCTTTTCAAAACAATCAATTCAAACAATAATTATCTTATTATTATATTATATTATAAATAAAAGTTATTATTATTATTATTATTATTATTATTATTATTATTATTATTATCTGTAAGTAACTAAACAAAATGTATAACTCATCTCAATTTACCAATTTCAACGCATTACACAAACCACTTCATACATATTTCTTCAACAATTCACTTTTGATCATTTTCTTAAACACAAACATTGACATAGCTTTTTTCACATCACACTCCAAGTCATTCCACAATCCAACTCCCTGGGCTGAGTAGACCGTTTCCTTCTCTGTTTTGAAAATTTTCTGTTTGGTATCCTATATTTCAAGATGAAAGACTCCTCTCATGTATTTATTATCAATCTGATCTTGTTTCTTGCTAAATTCCATATCCATAAGAGTAAAATAATGTATAGGAAACTGTTTTTTGACCTCTTTGTAATGGATGTACAACTGTATCTTCTCAGACGCAAATAACAAAAAGGCTATAAAAACAAAAATACAGTATATCTAATGAATACATTTTAACTTTGTAACTCACATTTATTTATTTATGTATTTTATTATTATAATTTTTTTAAATTATTATTATTATCATTATTGTTCACTTTTCTCCTCTTTCTTTGATATGTTCAAAATCCACCATCGATGCGATTCACATCATCCGGCAACTAGAAGAGAAATATCTAACAAAACATCAACAATATCACACGTTTTTGTGGCCCTTGAAAAAGCTTTCAATCGAGTTCCCCGTGAAGCAATCAGCTGGAGTTTATGTCGACAAAACGTTCCCGAATATCTTGTTCGTTTAGTCATGGCAACGTACACAAATGCCAAGACATTCATCAGCACAACGGTTGGGAATACGGATGCGTTCGACATTGGCGTCGGCTTTCACCAAGGCTCGATACTCAGCCCTCTGTTATTTATCACAGTAATCGAAGAAATCACGAAGTCGATACGCACTGGCGACATTTGGAATCTGATGTGCGCAGACGATATCATTCTAACAGCCACATCAGAACAGAGTGCGGCGCGAATGTTTGAAGAATGGAACGCTCGACTCGCCGACCATGGGTTCAAAGTCAACATTGACAAAACAAAAGTGATGAACACTGGAGGATCTGTCGAATCCACACCCACTGGTCATTGGCCCTGTTCGGTTTGCAAAGCTGGTGTGGGCAGCAATTCAATCATGTGCCAACAGTGGTGTCACAAACGTTGTTCAAAAACAAGTGGTCCATTGTTGAAAGCGACCAATTTAATTTGTTCTACTTGCATCAATTCACGACAACAAGTACAACGCAACAATACAATTGGAGCCGTTGGCGTCGAAACAGTCAAGTCGTTTCAATATCTAGGGGATGTGTTGGACTGTACTGGAACAGCTGAAGCTGCCGTTCGGGCACGTATACGTGTGGCGTGGAATAAATGGCATCTACTCGCTTCTATACTGATGCGGCGCAACATCCCACTACTCCTACGTTCAAGACTCTATGGCTCAGTGAAACGTCCCGTGCTGTTGTATGGCGCAGAAACATGGCCAATGACAACAAAACTCGAACAGCAACCTCACCGAACCGACATGAAAATGCTCCGATGGATGCAACGCATTAGTCTGAAAGATCACATCCAATCGACCGAAATCCTGCGTCAAGCTGGCTTATGTGCGATTAAGGACGCATGCCAGCGACACCGTTTGCGGTGGTTCGGTCATGCTAAACGAAGTGAAAACAGTGCTATACAGTACTTGCTATTGCAAACCTTGAAGTACCTGGCAGTGGCACCCGTCCCAAAGGCCGCCCGAAAAAGACCTGGGCGCAAACGATTCAACAAGATCTGAAAGCGTTGCACCTCAATGAACTGGACGCAACTGACCGCCTAATCTGGCATGAAAAACTTGGTGACAAAGAAGCAACGTCCCACCCCTGAATCTGGAAAACGGACGATAAATGAAGATAGATAGATAGATTTGATATGTTGTTCAATGTTCTTCAATGTGTATTTTTTGAGACGGTTGTAATTGAAGTAAAGTTCTAAATAAAAGTTGGAAGAAAAAATGATGTCATTATCATTACCAGGAAAGTATTATATAAATATAGTCATGTCATATACAGTATATGCTGTTGCAGCTGCTCTGCTAAAATGCAGGGTTTGCAGATTTCCCTCCGTGTCTGTAAATGTCAGTGCTTGTTTTGTCGCCTTCAGCCAGGCGGTGGTGGCGAATGGGACCATGTACATCTCTGGTCAGCTGGGGATGGACGTGGCCTCTGGTCAGCTGGTGGACGGAGGAGTGCAGGCACAGGCCAGACAGGTGAAACTCAGAGGCACTGAACCCCTTTGACATCTTTAAGTTGTTACTATAAACATGGTGCACGACTGTGAGACACAGCTCTAATGGTGGAATCCTGCTATAATTCAACAACGTGAGGAACGGGAAAAAGAAATTATTAGGAGCAGTTGTTAAAGTTTTTCAGTATGCATACATTTTATCAAGACTTGTGTAAAAATATAAATATTCACTTGATCCTTAGCTAAAAATTCAGACAAATTAACGTACATCTCTAAACACCCATCGTCCTTTCTTTTTTCCTCCAGGCTCTGGTCAATATGGGGGAAATCCTTAAAGCTGCTGGCTGTGACTATAACAACGGTGAGATTTCACCACTTCGGACCGTTCAGCTGCTTTATTTTTGCTCACATTACATCTGTTGTATGTTTTACACATTTAAACCTTTTTTCATTTTTAGTGGTGAAGACCACCGTGCTGCTTAAAGACATAAACGACTTCACCAGCGTCAACGACGTCTACAAGACATGTGAGTTCTTTTTTTATTCATCTTTCCACCTAAAGCTATGAAACTGACCTCAACTAAGTGAGTTTATAGGAACAATTATTGAAGATGTATATCCACTATTTTTTTTACTTCCAGAAAGTTATAAAACTTTCATTGTGAAGCTAACAAATTATGTTAGAAGGACACATTTTCTTATAATTATTTCCCTTTTAAAGAAATTGTTTTGTTAAGACAAAATGTCAGTAAAACCCAATGATGTAAAAACTATTCAACCTCAATATTCTGTCTTTGAATAACATTAGTTTGAATTTTTTATCATTTAAATAGCGAGTCTTTTAACCAGGTGCTTTGTTGTGCTTTTATTATTTATTTTTGCATTATTCTTTCAGTTTTTTCTTCTTTTCTTGTTTTTCCTAACATTTTACAACAATTTAATTTTAAAATCGGCATATTTCTACAACCAAAAAGGCCAAAAATGTAATAAAAGTTGTATTCTTCTTATTTCAAGTTTTAACTATTATATTTTAATTGTTGGCATGTTTTTGCTCGTTTTGATTTACATTTATCAGACTTCTGACTTTAAAAAAGTCATAGTTGTGCATGAAAAAGAACCACATGGAGGCAGCGTTGACCCTAAATAGCTCTGATATTGAACAATAGCAGCAGTTTTGATTTATTTATATTTTCTGTTGTGTTCTAGTTTAAAACAAATTTAAAAAAATAGTAGCTACCATTTCTTTGTTTGTTATCTTCTAAGTGACATTTCAGAAGTGATTACAGTAAGCAAAAATAATGTTAATAATAATAATAATAATAATAATAATAATAATAATAATGAATTCAATTTATACCGCACTTTTCATTAATAAAAATCTCAAAGTGCAACAAAGCAAAAATCAAATAAAACAAGTGAGAAAATCAAATAAAATCAATAATAAAATCAACTAAGATTAAAGACAGAATCATGTGGAGGCAGAGTATGTTTCATGTTGCGAGTGTATCAGAGGGACAGCTCAGGTTGAGCAGTTTGGAGACAAAGTTTGGACATGTGCAGTGGAGGGACAGTGGGTAAACGGGACTAAGGGTGTTACATTTGGAGCTGACAGGGAGGAAGAGGAGGAGATGGATGGGGATAAGACAGATGAAGATAACCCGTTGTGGCAACACCTGAATTAAGCAGTCAGAAAAAGAAGAGGAATTAAATAAAATCCCCATTGTTGTCAGACATGTATCAGGATGTCCTTGATGCACTTTGTATGCCTGTGTTATGTGCTGAAATAAAAATAAAACAAAAATGGCAGATTTATTTTTAAAGCATCAGTCAAAACAACTTTTAGCACATATATGACCGGAGAAATGAAATGAACAGCAGATATTCCAGCGCTGATTGTTTCTGTGCAGACACAGATTAATGTGTTTCTACCCTCAGCTCATTTAAACAATGTTTTGTTTTTGTAGAATTTTATAAAGTTACGATTAAATGGTGCAAACGGCTTAAGAGATTATTAATCATGTTTCAAACTGTTCTACATTTATTAGTGTCACAGGCACCTTCAAGCTTTCTGTCGCCATTCGGCCAGTTTAAAGGTAGTTTGGTATCAAGAAAGTTCATGCTCAATAATCCAGGTAAATCCAATAATTCTCAGTCGGGTCATCTGGATAGTTTATTTTTTATAGAAATGTTTCACCCTCCATCCGGAGTGCATCATCAGTTTAGTATCATCTGCACCGCACTGAACATGAAGCAGGTGAGAGCTGTCTGAGGAGCTAACAAGATTTTTGATCTCAGTATTAAAGGTGAAGGTTACAAGAACATCTCCAAGCAGCTACACATTCCTCTGACTACAGCTGTCAATCATATTAAAGATTATGAGGTTCGTGGGACTGTAGCTGACCTCCCAAGACGAGGACGCAAAAGGAAACGCAACCTCGGGTTTATTAGACCGTAGAATAAGAGCCAAAGGAAACCATTCAAGCTGGACTCCAAGGTTCTGGTGGCACCATCGGTCACATTTTGAATCTGAAAGAAGAACCTGGAAGATTCCACTGATGGTATAAAACCACAAAAAAGCCAGACAAAGAATATGTTGACATGTTGACGAGTCCCAAAGGGACAAAACTCAAGCTGTTTGGCTTCAATCACATCAGCTTTTTAGATTATTGTTGAAGGGTACTGTAGAGGAATATGGGGCAGTAACTATATACAGGTAGTCCTCGACTTACGACGGCCTCGAGTTAATACGTTTTGTGGTTACGACACGCATCTCCATTAAAAAAAAATTGTTTTGAAATTTTTATTTTGAAAGCCGAGTTCTGAGTTCCTTCCGGTTTTGACGACAGAAGCAGCGCACTCTGTGGAAAATTACAGGAGACCTCAATGTTTGGACCAGAGGTTTACGAGGCAAACCGGAGGCAGAGGAGGTTAGGAGGGGCTAACATGCTAACAGATCTTACTGTAAACGCCCTGGACCGCGCAAAGCACAGGCAGCTGCAGATGTTGGTGGAGCAACGAGCTAACATGCTAACACACGGAGGAAGGCTTCACCAGCTCCCAGTAAGAAATTAACTCTTTTTTTCTTTCATTATGACTCCAAATGTATGTTTTTTTGATAATTATGTAGGGTATTGTGTTAGGATATGCAAAGTGCTTATTAATACAGTACTGTACATGTATATGGTGCAATATTTATGTATGTTCTGACTTACGTTGACATTCAACTTACGACGGAGCGTAGGAACAGATCTCCGTCGTAAGTCGGGGACTACCTGTATTGTTAATTATCAGTTATGAGTTAAGCTCATAAAATGATGCATGTAATATGCAAATAACCTCGTGTGTGGGCACCACCTCTCCTTAGAGAGGAAAAATCAGTCTCTACCCCAAAATAATGTACTGTAAACTGAACATGAGTTCTTTTCTCGTGTTAAAAGGGCGTCTAATCAATTAACACACACACACACATATA
>JBBPBX010012184.1:0-22739 GCA_038048925.1 Garcialebias charrua | reverse complement strand
ATACATACATACATACATACATACATACATACATACATACATACATACATACATACATACATACACCTGTCTATATAAAGGTGTTTTAAACCCTTCCCACACTCTTGCAATATTCTACAATATTCTCAACAACGTTTCTAAAGGCTAAATCCTCTAAAAGCACAAAATGCCATGACTCCAGCTTTCTGGCCTCAGCTGCTCTCTTCCACCTGCACACACTCTTGACCATGCCCACTTCGCTCTGCACGGAGAGCAGCTGTTCAATTGTCAGAGGAAGCTTATCCTGCAGTATCGGCTGCACAGGTGCTGATTTTAGAAATAATTTATTTTAAATAAAAATATCATGCAGATTGTGCAGCTCATCCATTAATCAGCCAATTGTGTGTCATGTCCAATCTTATTTTGAAAAACCGCGATCGAACAAGTCCGCAAATAACGAACTGCGAAGTAGCAAGGGACTACTGTACCCTTAAAACTCAAACCTTTACTGTAGGTATAAATTAATACCAGGTTTATTATTGTAACCTTTAAGCTAACAGTGCCCCACCTGGAATGGGATCATGATGTTAACGGTGTCTCCAACTTTCTTCACCAGAGTTTGGCGCAGATATCTTGGGAGCCAGATTTTGGGGCGTTCTATAAAAACAACACACAAAACAGGAAAAGAGAAAATAATTACAGAAACCACAAGGATTTGTCAGAAGCTTTAACCTGTCTAGGTGTTGGATCCCATCCCAACTAGACTGTTTAAAGGCATATTCCCTGAATTAATAACCACTCTGCTTAATGTGTCTCTAATAAATGATTACGTACCACAGAACTTTAAGATTGCTTTACCTAAATCTTTACTTAAGAAAAATAACATTGACTCAAGAATCCTAGCCAAATATAGACTTACCGGTACATCTAATCAAAGTTTCATCTAAAAAATTCTGGAGAAAATAGTTGCTCGTCAGTTACGTGATCATCTGCAAAGAAATAATCTTTTTGAAGAGTTTCAGTCAGGGTTTAGAGCTCACCACAGCACTGAATATGCACTTGTGAAAGTTACTAATGATATTCTCATGGCCTTTGACAATGGACAGGTGTCTACACTGGTCCTGTTAGACCTCAGTGCTGCATTTGATACAGTTGATCATAATATTCTATTACAGAGACTTGAAATATATATTGGAATTACAGGAACAGGTATTATTTGGTTTAAATCATAATTATCTGATATATTCAAATTTGTAAATGTAAATTATGAATCGTCACCATACACCAAAGTTAGTCATGGAGTTCCTCAGGATTCAGTGCTTGGACAAATACACTTTACCTTGAAAAGCCTTTGGTGCAGGAGTTTCTAAATCTGATCCAATCTTTCAATCTTGTGCAAAATGTTGTTGCTCCAACTCATCATCCTCGACACCACTCTCTCCTTCACTTCACACATCAACAATATTACTCGGTCTGCCTATTTCCACCTCCGTAATATTAACCGTCTCCGTCCTTCTCTCACACCCCGCTCCACAGCCATCCTGGTGCACAGTCTTGTGACTTCCCGTATCGATTACTGCAACTCCCTTCTCTACGGCCTCCCCAACAAATCTCTCCACAAGTTACAGATGGTCCAGAACTCAGCTGCCCGTGTCATCACTCAAACCTCCTACTATAACCACATCACTCCTGTCCTGCAGCAGCTCCACTGGCTCCCGGTTAAATCACGCATCATCTTCAAAATTCTACTCCTCACGTTCAAAGCTATCCACAACCTTGCCCCTCCTTATCTATCTGACCTCCTACAAATCTCCATCCCATCACGCTCTCTCAGGTCCTCCTCTTCACTACAACTCCATGTACCCTCTGCCCGCCTCTCCACCATGGGGAGCAGGGCCTTCACCTGCTCTGCCCCTCACCTCTGGAACGCTCTACCGCCCGACCTTCGAAACACCACCTCCCTTTCTCTGTTCAAGACTGCCCTGAAAACACATCTCTTTAGACTAGCTTATCATTAACTTTACTAAATGTATTTTTATCTTCCATTTTATATCCTTTATGTATTTTATATTTCAATTTGTCGCTGATAATGTTTGCTCTGTATTCACTGTGTTGGTTTGTTAAGTGTCCTTGGGTGTCATGAAAGGCGCTTTTAAATAAAATGATTATTATTATTATTATCAACAGGGCCATTCACTTGATTTAGTTCTGTCTCACGGATTATCTGTGGTTAACCTGGAAATTCAGGATGCCATTGTTTCAAATCACAAACCCATTTCATTCGAAACCTCTGTTATTCTTGAGTCTAAATCCCCCCCACCGCTTCAGCCAAGAGTTGTCGGATATTTACTCTTCAACTACTGCTCTTTTTTCCTCTGCATTCATTACTGATGCTCCCTCAATCCCTGAAACCTCTGCCTGTATTAGTACGCAGGAGCTGCTCAGTAGGCATGATGCAACCTGCGCTAAGATCTTGGACCTTGTGGCCTCGCTAAAAATCAGGAGACCAAAGCGGACACCATAACCCTGGTTGAATGCGACCACTCAAGCAGCCAAACGTCTATGCAGGAGAGTAAGTGGAAAAAGGACAAATTACGTTTTTCTTTTATTATGATAAAAACATGTTTGAAAGACTATCAAAGCCTTGTTAAATCTGAAAAGAACAAATACTTCTCCCAAATCATTACTTCAAAGTCATAATCCCCGTGTTCTTTTTAATACCGTAAATTCCATTTTAAACGTGCCTCAGTCTGCCAGCATGGAGGCCTCTATTGACATCTGCAACGACTTGACCGGATACTTTGCTGATAATGCAGAGTTGATTAGGTCATCCATCCCCCAGTCCACAACTGACCCCTCTGTCTTTGTCCCTTGCTCAGCTGTCTTCAAACAGTTTGAACCCAGTTCACTCCCATTTTTAAACAACGTCGTTGGTCAGATGAAACCATCCGGTTCGACCCCATTCCTGCGTTGTTTTTTAAAGTTTTACCCACGATTGGACCCACTGTTCTTACTATTATAAATAGTAGTATTGTGACAAGTGTGGTCCCCGATGTTTTCAAATGTGCAGTAGTTCTTCCATTAAGTAAGAAACCTGAACTTGGCCCTTCAACTTGCTCTAATTTCAGACCAATCTCGAAACTTTCCTTCCTGTCCACAATCCTGGAGAAAATAGTTTTTATTCAATTAAATAAGTTTTTGAATGAGAACAGAATTTTCGAGATTTTTCAGTCTGGTTTTAAGGAAGTTCACAGCACCGAAACAGCATTAGTGAGGGTTTGTAACAATACTATGGTATCAAATGATTCTGGTCAACTTGTGGTACTTGTACTCCTGGACCTTACTGCTGCTTTTGATACTGTTGACCGCAGTATCCTTATATGGTAAATGGTAAATGGAGCTTACTTATATAGCACCTTCCAGCCCCCTATGAGGGGCCCCAAAGCGCTTTACAGCACCAGCCATCCACCCATTCATACACACATTCATACACCAGTAGCGGTAGTCTGCCATGCAAGGCGCCAGCCAGTCCTACCGGGAGCAACTCGGGTTAAGTGTCTTGCCCAGAGACACAACAACACATGGTGTGGGAACTCGGGATTCGAACCTCCAACCTTCGGATCGGGGAACGACTGTCATTACCACTACACCACGGCCGCCCCATATATCACAGCTGGAACACTGGATTGGGATTACAGGTGCTGCTATAGATTGGTTCTGCTCATACATGAGTGGCAGGAGCTTTTGTGTCAAGGTTGGTAATAAAGTATCTGCCTCATTGCCTCTTTCTTTCAGGGTCCCACAGGGTTTGATTCTTGGACCCCTTCTGTCCTCACTCTATGGGCTCCATCCTGAGGAAACATGGTCTTTCATTCCATTGTTATGCTGATGACTGTCAGATCTACCTGACTGTGAAACCAGCAAGAGTTTGCTCCATTCACCCTCTGTTAAAATGTCTGGATGACATTAAGGCCTAGATAGCTTCAAATTTCTTAAGTTTTAATGATGAGAAAACTGAAGTCATTGTCTTTAGCCCTAGCTCAACTGCCGCCTCTAATCCTGTCAACCTGGACCTTCTGCTGTCAGGCTGGCACCATCTAAGGATGGCACCATCTAGTGGGCATCCTTTTTATCTGTCTCCATGTTTGTTTACTCAGTTTAATTTCTTATCAGTCATCTATGTTAGTTTTATTTAGTTTCCCCTGTTCCAGTCCTGTTCTTTAATTCTAGTTTAGTCCATGTTTGTTTACTCAGTTTAATTTCCAGTCCTGGTTTAAGTCTTAGTTTCTATAACTCAGGTGTTTGTGATTTTAGGTAATTAGGGCGTGTATATTAGTTTGCGTACGTGTATGTGTGATTGTCGGGCCATTCGTCCGTGTTCCCTGGTGTCGTGTCCCTGAGTTTGTTTGGTAGATAAAAAGGAGTTTGTTTGGTAAAATGCTTAACAAAACTACTTTTTATTTACTCCAATAAAAGACAAACGTAAAAAAAAACCATTGTCCCAGGTGGGACGCGAACCCGCTTCGTCTGGTTAAGACACAACAGCATTAACGCCGTAAGCCACAGCGGCGGATTGTTTTTTTTGGGAGTTCACGTTGCTTATGAAGGAATCACCGCTCTTGACATTCTAGCTACACAAAGGAGTTAGAGATTATTAGTTATATTTTAAAACCCTGGCTGCGCGCAACAGTTAGACAACATTAGTTATATTTTAATGACATTCAAGCCGCGCTGAAAGGCGGAAATGGGTCCGCGCTTCGTTGTTATTTACGTTGTAACATAAGCTGATTTGTGATCAGTTATTAACAAAAATTTAACTCAGAAATACTAATTCAGTTAACAATTGTTTTAGGGGTTTCTGTAGTTAAATATGAATGAAATTCAACCCTCGCGCTGAGGTTGTTTGAATGAGTCCCGCCCCTGCTGCAAACAACGAATCAAATGAGAGCAGTACATGACGTGAAACTGGGTCCGTCAGGGCTCGGCCCGATAGAACCACGGTGAAGATGGTTCCAGAACAAGGGTGGATCCCGGGCGGAAAAGGTAAATGCGAAGACGCCGAACCCGGGTTAGAAGCTGGGAGAGCCGGGGAGGGCTGGCCAATGCGAAAACGGCTCTTGTGTCCATGCTTCAGCTACTGTTTCTTGGTCACGTGAGTACTTCCACGTCAGTCCTTGAGTTCTAGTGTTAATGCACCAGTTCTAGCTGTGGTCACTAGTTTATGGGGATCACTGTCATGTCAGTGCTTTGAGTTTTGTGAATTACTGCCACGTCAATGTTTTGAGTTTTGTGATTAAACATTTTTGGATTTTTATACTCGTGCCTCCGAGTGTCTGCCTGTCTGCTCAACTGGGTTCATCCTCAACCACACGCCAAATCATGACATCTGCAGCCATATCTTAAATAGTCTGATAAAATTCTCTGTATGGTTTTAGAGTCTGACTTCAAGTTTGACAAACAAATCAATTCTGTTCTGCAGAAAAACTTCTTCCAACTAAGAGAGGTAGCTAAGCTCAAGCCAGTGTTGTCCAGACCCAACCTTGAGAAACTGGTCCATGCCTTTGTCACGACCCGTTTGGACTACTGCAATGCACTCTATGCTGGGGTCAGCCAGGCCTCCATCTCACATCTTCAGCTTGTCCAGAATGCTGCTGCTCGGTTTTTAACTGGAACTCGTAGGTCTTACACATCACACCAGTTCTGTCCTCCCTTCATTGGCTCCCTGTGCGGACTAGAATAGTCTTTAAAATGTGTCTGTTGACCTTCAAATGCCTAAATGGCCTCGCACCCCTTTATCTCTCCAAGCTACTGGAACCAATTGTTCCCTCTTGGGCCCTGAGATAATCCGACCAGCTGCTTTTGGCTGTTCCTAAAACAATTCTGAAGCTCAGAGGAGAATATTCAGAAAATATTGATTGAATCCATTTACAATTTTATCCTCATCATGAATTTCATCGTTGTCCTTTACAAAATATTGTGAAATACCCGTTTTTACTTTATGATTCTTCAGAACACTATTCGTTACTCACCATGTTGCTTTCATATACCCATTACTTTTATTTAATAAAGCACAATAATATTCCTTCTTATATTTCCTTACAATCCCTATTATTTAATTTTATACTTCTTATATTTTTCTTCTGCTTCTTGTGTTCTCAATTTCAAGAAGCATGAATACAAATAATTACATATATTTTTTTTTACAAGCATTTCTCAATCCATTTGTCATCTGTGGTCGGTGAACAATATTTTTCTTTGTATAATTTTTGCACACAATTTTCTTCATACATAGCTTCTAAAATATTCATAAACTCATCATATGATCTCTTCACATCATTAACATACACATCCTTCCAGTTTTGTTTATCTAGATCTTCTTTTAATTTATCCAAAGCTTTTTTGATGTGTTTATTATTTTTAGTGTTCTGTGATGGAGTTAAACTCAAAGCAGTCTGCTCCTCAGACAAATAATGTTAAATTATTATTTTTATATATGAATGTTTCTGTTCAGTGTCCTGAGACAACTTCTGTTGTGACTTGGCACTATATAAATTAAATTAATTGAATATGGTATCCTATGATATTAATAGACAAATAAATTAAATCTTGTCTGCTTATTTGAGGAACTTCTCAGCATTGATTTCATAGATTTAGATATTAGATATATTGATATAAATCAAGCATTTATGGAAAATATATAGAAAAAAATTAATTTTAATTTTTACAAAGTACAATTTTGCTTGTACCTCCTTTATAAATAAAATTCAAGCTCCATGTGTGATAAAGTTCACGTTACAGTACAATCAATAAGCTCTGCAGAAGTCACTGCTTACTGTCCTTGCATCTGAAAGATGGCTGCCAATATATATCACAGAATGTTCTGAACTTATTTCATGCAGCAAAGCTGTGATAAAAATCTGACTAACCTTTGGAAAATTTAAGTCTTGCACCATGTGTTTTATTCAGCGAACCCAGGAATACTCACGCATAATTTCTCTAATAGTGACCGGTTGAGCCAGAACAGCCGGGGGACTGGGTCCTGCCATATTGTAGGCTCGCACACGGAACATCAGTTTGTCTCCACTGGTGAGGTTTTTGATTGTCACTGATGTTCCCTCCGACAGACCCTGCACTGCAGGTGTCCATTCATCAGCTGCCACCAGAAAGCACACAACAAATTCAAATGACACACTCCTGTTTTGTTTTCATATTGGTGTTAATGACAGTTACAGATGAAAACGACAAATTCTCAACGAATGTGTTCCCTGAAAGTGTCGTGTTCATTTTCAGGGCTTTCATTCCAGAGCTATATTTAAGTCATCCTTATCAGAAGTCTGCAGGCAGCTGACTCCTACACTTACTGCCCTCCTTGCAATACTCGACCCCATAGCCCTCGAGCTCGGTGGTGCCGATTCTCTCTGGAGCTCGCCACTTCAGTGTGATTGAAGTGTTGCTGACGTCGTCAACGTGCAGTCCGACGGGCTCGCTTGTAGGGGCTGAGATGGAGGCAGAGAGGAAGGTAAATGTATCTTTCAGTCAATTAAAACATTAATTTGTTAAAATCAGGATGAATGGATCAGAAGAGTCTGATTGTAACAGTCACAGAAACACCCATAAGGCTTTGCAACAGCACACATTACTTTTGATGCTCACTAATTTACAAGAGCAAACTACAATGAATTAAATTCAATCTTCAAAAGAATCAAGTGTTGTACAGTAGAGCCTGCATGTGTGCCTAAAAGCCTAAAGTAAGAATTATTTTGAGTATTTTGTCGGTACAAAATCATAAAAATGTCAGCATTTAGCTAAAGGCAGGCATCAGATTGATTGTTAAATATTCTACTTTGTACACAAGTCGGTGTCACTTCAAACTACAGTAGTCTGTTGTTACACTAGTGGCAGCACTTTGAAATGCAGCTGTGTTTCACATACACCTCTGATATCAAAAAGCCACCAACCCAAACTCAGTTTAGTAGAAGATATTCACAAGTGGGATTTTTATGACTATCACATTTTCAGCTCTGATTTTCCATCATTCAGCTAGTTTTTAAGGAGGAACCTGTAGAGCGGTTAGTGAGCAGTCTGTAAGCTTCAGCTTCATACATGCACTGAAATCTAAACTGACTGACTGATCTGCATTTCACCTCCAGGTTTGCTGAGCTTTGAGCCATGCAGGGAATAAATGACAGGATTCAATGGACTTTAAAAGACCGCTTCCTTTCTTACACCCCAACCAAAGCTGTCACTGCAGAGGTGCCAAAAGTAAAATTACAACTATCCATGAAACAAAATGTTCAGTTTGATCACTGCTGGCTTTTGATTTTTATACTTTTAAAGATATTTAACTTTTTAAAATAATATTCACAAATTTTTCCAATTTCTTTAAAAAAGTATTGTAGTCTTGGAAACTTGTTTGCAAATGTTCTGTGTTGTTGTCTCCTTATGCAACTTTTAGCTAACATTTTGCAGCTTTTAGTGTTTAGCTACATTTTAGAACATTTTACATATTGATTTGGAGTTTATAAATTTTCCAGCTGTTTTGCAAATTTTATTTTTAGCATCTGTTTTACTCTATTTAAATACTGTTTTGTTCATTTTAGTATAAATTTTGTTTCTCAACTGCTGTGCTGCTGAAACCAGCCACAAACCAGTGTCGGTGGAAAATGTGCTACTGTTAGTTGAAGACCCCGAGGAGGAAAATGTGTCAGGAGACAGAGGGAGAAGAGGAATGTGAAGAATGTAGGACTGAAGGTTGCAACGCTAAATGTGGGGACAATGGCCCTCATGCACAAACCGTTCGTACGCACAGATTTGTTCTTAAACTGTGCGTACGAGTGATTTAGGATCATTTGTGGCATTCAACAATGTTTTCGTATCCTAAGATTTCTTTCAGATACGAACAAAATTTACGTGTGGTCCAGACCTGTCGTATATTTTACGAGGAGTCGGTCTGCTGTCATCCAGACGGCCTTTTCTCCACTAATAACTTTATATTTCGTTATTTAGAAAATATTTTGAGTTTAAAAACAATTAAATGCAACCACACATATTGGTTTAATTAAAATAAAGCGGCTTCAACACCCCCCCCACGTCCACCTTGCGCCACCCGCGCGTGGCCCCCCGCGCCACTCATGTCGACCACCGTGTGCCACGCAACGCGCCCCCCCGCGCCACCACGCAACGCGCCCCCCGCGCCACTCATGTCGACCACCGTGTGCCACGCAACGCGCCCCCGCGCACCACGCCACGCGCCACTGTCGGCACGGCCCCCCCACCCCGTGCCACTGTCGACCAGACACACACACACACACACACACAACAGCGCCGCTGCAGAGACAGGGGAGAAAAAAGCGAAACCAGCTTATTCAGTCGTTTCATGTCATTTTTTATTTAAACTGCCTGTTGACTGCGGGCGCACTGTCATCTGTGTTCTGAGTGTGGATCATCGCGCGTCTTGCAGTCAGTCTGCTCGGCTCAGATCCCGGGGCTGATGAACTGTGGTGGGTCAGGGGGGATCAAAGGCGAGTCAAACCGCGTTTGTGTGTTTTCTGAATGCCTGTTGGAGGCACACACACACACACTGCAGAGACGGGGAAAAAAAAGCGAAACCAGCTTATACAGTTGTTTCATGTCATTTTTAATATAAACTGCCTGTTGACTGTGGGCGCTCACTGATGTCATCTGTATTCTGTGTGGGTCTGCGCTCAGATCCGGGGCTGACACTATATGATCAAAGGCGAGTCAATTTTAATTCGCCAAACGCGTTTGTGTGTTTTCTGACGCATAAAAGCCGGAATGAATGGACACTTCCTGCTCGCGGTGGCAGGAAACTATATCCTTATATGGTGTTTTGAGGGGTGGGAATTATGTAAATAACCTTCCCGCGAGCACGCGCAGGTGAGTAGAACAGGTGGGATCCATCAACTTTAAGCAGCCCGTTTACACGCTTTTCCTGTGGATAGAAGACTTTGTTGGATCTGACGTGGCATGTTCGTACGAACGCTTCGTACGAACAAAAGTAGGAGACATTTAGGATAAAAATACGAACATTTTCGTGCATGAGGGTCCAATGACAGGCACAGGTAGAGAGCTGGCTGACATGATGCTGAGAAGAAAAGTAGATGTTTTATGTGTCCAAGAGACCAAGTGGAAGGGCAGCAAGGCTCGCAACATTGGAGCAGGGTTCAAACTGTTTTACCCTGAAGTGGATAGAAAGAGAAATGGAGTAGGGGTGGTCCTGAAGGAGAAGTTAGTAATTAATGTAGAAGAGGTGAAAAGAGTGTCAGATAGGGTGATGTGTCCATCATCAGCCTCCCGCGTGCCCGGACCAGGTAAACAACAGGAGTTGTCGGCCGGTGCAGTGCACTGCTTGACCCGGAGAGGTTGTCACTGAAAATCTGCGGCCGCTGGCGGGCTCACTCAACCATTGCTGGGTCCACCTCGGATAATATCAGGATGTGTGTGGTCAATGCAAGATCTGTCGCCAACAAAACTTTCATCTTCAGGGATTACTTCCAAGAGCATGATTTGGACTCTTTTTTCATCACAGAATCTTGGATGTCACCGGGTGAGTCCAGCGCCTTGACGTAATTATTACCACCAAACTATCTGTATTTTAATGACTTGCGGCCATCAGGTCGTGGTGGTGGTGGATTATTAACAATATTCAAATCAACTTTTGACTGTGAACAACTGCCCATCCCGGTTTCCTGCTCCAGTTTTGAGCTGACTGTCGTTGAACTCGGTCATTCGCCTACGACTTTATGCACACTTGTCTACCGTCCACCTCGTTCTAAGGATTTCATCAATGAATTTTCTGATTTATTGGCTGAAATCACACCAAAATATGATCATGTTGTCATCATTGGGGATTTTAATTTGCATGTGTGCTGTCACGAGAAGCCCTTGGTTAAGGACTTTTTAGATTTATTGGACTAATTTAATCTAAATCAGCATGTAAACGGTCCCACCCAAGAGCACGGACATGCACTGGACCTTGTTTTAACTCGTGATGTGACTGTTACTAATCTTGAAATCAGTGACAATGTGTTTTAAGACCACATGCCAGTCCGGTTTGAGTTCACCCTCCCCCATCTAACTCCTAAGCTGTGCATTCCTACCCAATTCAGCCGGGCCATTAACCATTTCACTGCCGCACGTTTCACAGATGTTTACAACTCTGAAATTATAATTCAGCCCCCTATGTTTCTCTCCACCGCTAAGGAGCTGACATCCCAGTTCAACGCTGTCTGCTTAAAGGCTCTGGATCATGTCGCTCCTGTTAAATCTAGAATATCAAAACTCAGAGCAGAACCTTGACTGAATGACATCACCAAGACCGTTAGGCAACAGTGCAGAAGGGCAGAGCACAAATGGAGATAAGATAGGCTGCAGGTCTCTTTTCAAATACTAAAATAGAGTTGGTGTCGTTGTCAGAAAATAGTAAGAACTACGAAATCTCTATACTTCTCTGATATCATTGCTTCAAACTCTCACAATCCACAAGTCCTGTTCTCCACCCTAAACTCTCTTCTCCACCTCACTGAACCATCACCTCTGGAAGCCTTGACTGAGCTGTGCAAGAACTTCCTAAATTTCTTTTTAGAAAAAAAATGCGACCACCCGGGCTCTCATTTCTCCTCTAACTCATGATCCATCCCTCCCACCTCAATCTGTTGCTATATTTGACCATTTTGGACCAATTTCTCTGTCTTGTCTAGAGCAGGTCATGTGCAGCTTGAAACCATCTGGTATCCCCTTTGATGTGGTCCCCCTCGGCTACTAAAGGAGGTTTTTCCTACTCTAGGACCTTCCATTCTTGTTATTGTGAATAGTAGTTTATCCACTGGCATGGTACCAAAAACCTTTAAACATGCTACTGTTCAACCTCTCCTGAAAAAAAAAAAACATTGACCCCTCAGTCGGATCTAGCTTCAGGCCTGTCTCCAGATTCCCACTTGTTTCTAAACTTGTAGAAAAAAATAGTTGAGTCCCAGTTGAATTGCTTCCTGGAGGATCACGCTATCCTTGAGTTATTCCAATATGGCTTTAAACCTCTCCACAGCACTGAAACTGCTCCACTGAAGGTTTTTAATGACATCTTATCCACAGACACTGGTGATTCGGTGCTGCTTGTCCTATTGGACCTCACATCCGCTTTTGACACCATCGACCATGAGATCCTCATTGCTAAGTTGGAGCACTGGGTGGGCATCACTGGGTCTGCTCTCAATTGGTTCAGATCCTACCTCGCTGACAGTTCCTTTTGTGTTTACATCAAAGATTTTAGTTCTGCAGCGGCAGCACTTACAGTAAATGGGGGGCTCCGCAGGGGTCCATCCTGGCTCCTCTCCTATACTCTTTATACCTGCTGCCACTTGGTGCTATTTTCCAGAAACACAACATACCTTTTCACTTCTACGCCGATGACTGTCTAATTTACTTCCCCCTAAGACACAATGGTACATACTCTATTCAACCTCTGCTCGACTGCCTGGCTTACATCAGGGCAGCACGGTGGCACAACTGGTAGAGCTGCTGCCTCTCAGCGAGCAGGTCCCCGGTTCAAATCCCGGTCCGGGGGCCTTTCTGGGTGGAGTTTGCATGTTCTCTCCGTGCATGCGTGGGTTTTCTCTGGGTACTCCGGTTTCCTCCCACAGTCCAAAAACATGCATGTTAGGCTGATTGGTAACTCTAAAAATTGACCCTGGGTGTGAGTGAGACAGGTCCCTCTTGTAAATTAGTCCCTGTGGCTCAACGAGGCTAGCCTGTATAAATAAAGGTTGAATGAATGAATGAAAGGGCCTGGATGGCTTTAAATTTCTGAAATTTAAATGGAAAGAAGTCTGACGCCATGTTGTTCCCTCTCAATGACGCGATCACGAACCACTGCATTGAACTTTCTGCTCTAGCCCTGTCAGAAAAACAAAAAGTCACATATCTGGAGGTGATAATGGATCCTTCCATGAAACTTAAGTCATGTAAACATGATCGTTAAATCCTGTTTTTTCCAGCTGAGGCGACTGTCTAAGCTGAAGCCGATATTGTCCAAAAATGACCTGGAGACAGTAATACACACATTTATTACATCTAGGCTTGATTACTGCAATTCACTCCTGTTTGGTATCAGACCACCATTGCACGATTACAACTGGTCCAGAATGCAGCAGCCCGATTTTTAACCAGTACAGGCAGAAGAGAGCACCTTACACCAGTCTTGGCCTCCCTGCACTGGCTACCGGTTCATCTTCGAGTCTAGTTCAAAATTCTCCTGTATGTCTACAAATTACTGAACAGTCTCGCCCCCACCTATCTCTCTGATTTGCTCCAGCTGTATGTCGCACCACATTTTCTGAGGTCAGTGGACCAGTTACTTCTCACAGTTCCAGGAACTCGTCTTAAACGCAGAGGTGACAGGGCCTTCTCTGTAGCAGGTCCAAGACTCTGGAACGAGTTACCTCTGCTCGTCAGACAGGCCCCCTCCCTTTCGGTTTTCAAATACCATTTAAAGACCCATTACTATTCTGTTGCTTTCAACACCAGATGATCTGTGTTTGGTCGTTATATTTATTATCTGTGATGCTTTTATGTCTATATTCAGTTTTTTTGTACTTCATTTTGTATGTTGCATATGTGTTGCATGTTGTTTATTTGTTTGTACAGCACTTTAGTTGGCCTTGTCACTGTTTTAAGTGCTCTATAATTAAAATGGTATTGTATGGTATAATACTTTACAACCCAATTAGTGCTTTTTTCTAAATGTAGGTACAGTTTGGCAATATATTGACAAAAATTAGTTATCCATCAATGTTTATCTTTATATCTTTAATGAAATACTATAAAATACTTTAGATCCATGTGCAGAGGGCTTTGCTAGTGGAGGCATATCAGGCTTGATGTTACTGTTTTGTTCAGGTTCAGAAGAAAAACTGAGGAAAAACTCACCAATGTCTTCACACTTTGTAAAGATGGGATTGCCTTATCATGCGGCTCACCATGTTTACATTAGTCAGTGTTAGTTCCTCTGACAAATACTTAAGCAGTGTTACAAACAAACAGCACTTTTTAATTGAACATGTGATAAAGCAAATTAAATGCTTGAGAAAAGTTGGTTTGGACTCACCGACCGGCACAAATGGCTGTGAGGCAGGACTGTGGCGGGACATGCCGATGCCGTTGACAGCATAAACTCGCATTTCGTACGGCACACCTTCAATCATGCGCTTGGCATCATAGGTTGTTTCAGGATAGGGGTCAAAGTTCAGTCTCATCCACCTGTAGCTCTTCAGCTTCTTCCTCTCCAACACATAACCTGAACATTCAAACAGTTGCACATTATGTTTCTACTTAACAGAATTGAAAAAGCCCTTTGGATAAAGGGTGAAACGTTTTCTGCAACAAATAAAGTCCAGTTGTTTTTGTATTGAGCGCTTGTTCTGATTTTATCATGTCCTGGACGACTGAGAATCTTCACCAGCATATGTTTCTACTTGTTTGTCAGGAAAGGAAAAAAACAACAGTCTAGATCTGTTATTGTCTTACAAAAATTAAACATAAAAATAAATTTTGTAAATGTTCACAACAGCCACCATCTTCCAAATGTGCGGAAATAACACACACAGTTGTTGTGGGTTATTTACCTCATAATTAAATGAAGGACTCAAAGACTGACAGCTAAAGAGAATATCTGAGCGTACAAACTTCAGAACTATGGTAATCAATAAAAATCAGCAAATTAAAAAATAACTAGCTGAAGTTTTTTTTTCTCCATTTGTTTGTTTTTTAGCTAGGAAAACATCCCATTAGTTTACATGGAATCAGAGTCAGAATAAGCTTTATTATCATTGTACCGAAATACAGCAAGAATATGTCCATATAGTCATCCGAAAGATGGACGGAGTGCATGTAGCTGTCTCTTATCCTTTTCAGAATACTTTTTAGATATAAAAGGGTAAGAGCCACGAGGATAGATGGTGGTATTACAAAAATGATTTCTTCACATCTTGTCCTGTCAGGACACAATTTGAGACATCAAAAACTCTACCAGCAAGTACATTTAAAAACACGATTACATATGCATCTGACATCAAGACAGTGAGATGCATGCACTTTCAGATAGGCCACAGTTCTGATGTTGTTGTTGTTCAGCCGGCAGTTCTGATAAACCTGCAGAAGTTCTCGGGGTAAGGGTGGTGGGTGGGGAGGGGGGCGGGTTGTGATAACTGAAGCTGTTACCCATACCCACCTAGTTACCCATGTCCCAGGATAAATTTGATAGTTGGCTCGTATCCAAGGCCAAACGGGGGAGTTGGATTCAAATAAGCCACAATTGTTGAGTTTCTCCAGGCAGACTTTTTTTTTTCTTGTCAGCCTTGAGTCCTGCTGGAACTTCCTCGGTCCAAAATTTCCAGATTTATGGGTATCCCTCTCCAATGATCCGCGTTATGAGCCTCCCCAAGATCAATCCCATATGCTGTTGAGTCCTAAAGCTGCAGGTGGCTTGTAATTCTCACAAATCGTCTTTATCTTACGGTTTATCTCGTTAATCAGCTGATTTTGAGTCCTCATAGCACAAACCAAACCTTCACACAGACTCGGAAGCTTGCCATGGCCAAAACTGCTGCAGATATCTTCTTCAAGTTTATAAAACAGAGCCCCGCTGATGCCAAATAGCAGAACCCCTGCGATCATAAATCCAAATATATAAACATTTTCAGTGTCCTCCTTCCGAAACAGAACTGAAAGACACATCAGCTGATCTCTGATGTACCCTGCAGTGTGAGTCTCAGCCAGGCAAGAGGTTTCTCCAGGACCCTGTCATTTTGTTGAAAAGATGTTGTTGATCCCGTTGAAAGTCCAGCTGGTCAGATCCAAAATAGTGTTTGTCATTTGGGAGATGTGTACTAGGAACTCCGAGACACACAGAGGGCAAAAGCAGGACGAGGAGAAACGGGGAAGGGAGAGGAGAAGCATCTGTCTTGAGTGAGAGCCAAAGGAGAAGCAGGAATTATTTTTCATTCACCTTTTATTTATACACGTTAATCCCATTGAGCCTCAGGGACTCATTTACAAGAGAGACCTGATTTTAGCAAAGAGTGATGACAACAATGGATAACAACAACAAACATAGACAATCATAAAAGAGTCATACAGATTTTTAAAAATAAAATAAAATGTCAACCAAGAGGACAGTCAAAAGGGGGAAAAAAGTGGCAAAAAAACAAGAAAACAAAAACAGCTAGATTATAAAGTGATTTAGAAAATGTGAAGCCAGCCACCAGGGGGTGCTCATTCATTGCAGCTTCAACTTCCAGCTGCATGTCTAGCTATAACTTATGTTGATGTTTACAACATTCCTTCTACCATTATATACACAGGTTAATTCCATTGAGCCTCCGGGACTCATTTACAAGAGAGACCTGAGCAATAACAACATTGGACAGCAAAGACAACAAGACAATCATAAAGGATGCATACAAATCAAGAAGAACAAGTGAAATAAAATGGCATTAAAAAAATGTAACAAAAGCAGCTAGGTTGTAAGGCGATGCAGAAAACTAAAGAAAGGAACATGTCTGCATTGGTTTTTGCCAGGAACAGATGTTTGAAGCCACTTAGAGAGGTCAAGGTCAAGATATTCAAATATTTTTCAAGATATTCCAGGAAACAGGAGCAGAGTAGGAGAAAGTCCTTTTGCCTAGTTCAGTCCTCACTGAGGGAACACTGCATGTAATGATGTCCTGAGAGCGCACGCTGTAGCTGCACTCAAGCAGAGACATGTACGAGGAGATAAATGAAGGCAGCAGACCAAGACGGGATTTAAAGATGAAAATGTACCAGTGGAAGAATCTGTGTGAAGTTCATGTCCAGTTAACCAGTGAATAATGGGTGCAGTGGTGGGTATGATAATCACAGCCAGTTATAAATCTTAGTGCACTGTGATAGACATAAACATATTTAAGGAACATAACTTTTATATTTCATAAGGTAACTTTTTATTATAAAAGAAAAAAATCACAGGAGTTCCACAAGGTCTAGTTCTTGGTCCTTTTTTTTCACCTCGACATCAACTCAATTTCAAAAGTTAAAAAAATGCAGTTAAAGCTTCAGTATGTAGCTTTTTTTATGAACATATTTCTTCACTCTGTCACTACCTCCTGACAGACTGATGTTAGCCAGGTAATCTCTGAAAAAAAATTAAAAAAAATATTGTCCCCTTGCTTCTCCAGGTGGTAAATAAGCATTTCTAAAAAGAAAAGGTGACCCGCCATTTTCCAGCCAATAAAAACAGAGTTTGTAACCAGCCAATAAAAACAGAGCTTGAATTTGAATCAGCCAATAAAAACAGAGCTTGAATTTGAAATTCAACAGACCACAAGGGGGCAGAGCCACATATGGCTCTGAGGGGGAGGGATCAGAATGCTTTGCCTGTTGAAAATATTTCTAAGTGCTGCAGTTCTACAGAAACTGCATACTGAACCTTTAATAACATTAAAAAAAACTTTATTGTATTTATTTTCTTCTGATAGGTTTGACATTCTGACTTGAAAGTTTAGGGCATATGTTTTAATGAAGGTTACATTCTATTTAGATTAAATTCTGCTTTTCATGTTCTACTACAGAACAATAAACACGGACAGGTATGGAGATGGAATGCAGGCATCTTTTTTTTTTTTTACTGTTTTAGACGTTAGTCTAAATATCTCCACACCTTTGTTTTTCTTTGTTTAGTTTTCCATAGCTGCAATGTGGTGAGTAAATTGGAAGCCGTGAAATTTTGAAAACTGAACTGACTTCACCGACTTTACCAGAACAGTCTTTTGTAACTCAAAAAGCCTCAGTATAGTCTTATGCTTCAAGTATTTTTTAGGGTGGCAAAAGTGCTTTTATAATTTTCCACTGCCTAATGTGCATGACCAAAACAAGCCTTTAAATAAGCTTTTACCAATAATTGGCGCTCCACCATCAAATTGAGGGGGTTCCCACTGAACAATGCAGGAATCTTCCCCCACACTCAAGATCTTTGGAGTCTGGGGAGGATCTGGGACATCTGTGGGGTGAGGGGGAGAGTCATATAGATTAAAACAATTCAGTTTTTAAATGATTATGTTTGCTTAGTAAACATGGGATGTAACCCTGTCTTACCAACAACTTTTATTCTGAAATCAGCGGCGTCTTCTCCAGCTGGGTTTCGAACCACAACAGAGTAGACCCCCTCATCCTGCCTCTCAGCTCCTTCGATAGTGAAGATACAGTGGCCCTCTGTGGATTCCACGTGGACTCTGCCATCTCCCTCTGTGACAACCTGCACAGTGAGGATCAGAGTAACTAGACTGTGCCTAACAAATGTCTCCTTATCTGACACACAAGCTACTAATACAAAGTAAATTACAGGTAAGAGAACACAGTAAAACAATACCCTGATGCATGCTCAATAATCCAGGTAGAAAAATCTAAAAAAAACAATGATAAGATCCAGTTCTGATGCTGCTACAGTGGGCTTTCCATTTGTCTAAAAGACATGAATTTCCGTATAATCGTTTATACAAATTTATGAAATTATGCCATTCAATACATGACAATTAAAGAAATACAGCACTATATAAATTCAGAATCAGTGTACTCATAGTGATAGTTTATGCTCTGAAGCGTGTTTGTGTACTGTATGTATGTGTATGTGTGTGTGTGTGTGGGGGGGGGGGGTGCATGTGTGTGTGGGAAGGCTATAAACAGGTTGCCTTGCATGTTGTAGATAACTCTTTCATGTCAGTTTGGTGAAATAGTTTTATTCTGACCAGATTGATGGGTTAACAGCTAGTTTAGACAGTACAGTAGGAGTAGGACAAGTGGTTTGTTGCCATCTTAAAATAGTTTCAGACTCAAATGGTTTATAATGGTTTATACACACATATTTTATTATTTGTCATATTTACAATGCATAGTTATTTACCCAAATTTTGGGGGACTTTTGCAATTGCGTCCTGCAGCAACGTGTAGTTGCAGCACTTCATGATCAGCCTGGAGAACTTATGGCAATAATTTCATGACATATCTGCCACAGTGGTGCTATAAAGATGTACAGTACCATATTCGTCGGGGTATAATATGCTCTTTTATTGTTCATTTGAATATCCTGCATATTATACACCGAAGCATATTATCTATGGATTTTTCCCATATTTTTAGACCCATTTTTGGCTCTGATATCTCAGTTTTTCATTTTGGCCAAAAATGGTGCAGTACCAGTTTCGGCCGCTATGGGCGCCATGGGCAGCAGCAGAGGACTCAGAGAGCGAAGAGGAAGAGGGCCACTTCCAGACGTTTCTAGCTCATGTGTCCGAAAAAAGCCTCCTCTGGTCGGACTGACTCTGTCGCTGCCCGCTCCTTGCTCTGGATGTACCGGTAGCCGCAATTAGCTGTGAGATGCTGGTGAAGATTCTCAGTCGTCCAGGACATGATGAAATCAAAAAAGGCGTTCAATACAGGATCAACTGGACTGTTACAAACTGTTACAAACCCCCTTTTGTTTAAGCTGGGATGTGTCGTTTTGTTAATTTAAATAGAATGGGCATTTTAGTTAATTTGTGGTGTTATCTCAGTTTCCAATTTCATATGTTGGTGCGTGACTTGTAAGCCTGTATAAAACTTCTCGTTCTCACAGCTTCCATTCAGAATTGAAAAAGACTTCTGGACAGAAGTCGAAACGTTTTCTGCAACAAATAAAGTCCAGTTGATCCTGTATTGAACGCCTTTTTTAATTAGCTGTGAGGTTTGCTGTTTTTGTTTGCAAGATACCACTCATAAACCACACCACGGATTTTTAAATCCAGCTGATTTCACATTTGGTTAAGCTCAGGAGCCCGTCTGCTATAAAGTCAGGTAAGAAATATATTTTTAAGCGTTTATTTAGCTAAATTTAAAGAAATAAATCGGCAAACTATTTTTTAAAATCCAGCTCAGACCAGCTGATTTCACATTTAGTTAAGCTCAGGAGCCCGTCTGCTATAAAGTCAGGTAAGAAATATATTTTTAAGCGTTTATTTAGCTAAATTTAAAAAATAAATCGGCTAACTATTTTTTAATCCAGCTCAGACCAGCTGATTTCACATTTAGTTAAGCTCAGGAGACCGTTTGCTAAAAAGTCAGCTAACAAATATATATTTTTTAGGTGTTTCTGTACGGTAGTTTTATTTTAATTAAATTCAGTTCTTGCTACGCAGTCAACCGTTTCTGGGTGCGCGCATCGTGTTGTTTACGTTCAAAATTCAGCTAATTTGTAATCATTTATTAACAAAAATTAAACCGAGACACGTTAACATATATATTCCGCTAACAAATATATATTTTTGAAGAGTTTCTGTACGGTAGTTTAATTTTAATTAAATTCAGCTCTCGCTCCAAACCGGGCCTGTGGGCCTGTTGTGTGTGTGCTGTGCGCGCATTGTGTTGTTTACATTTTATATTCAGCTGATTTGTAATAATTTATTAACAAAAATTAAACAGAGACACGTTAACATATATATTCAGCTAACAAATATATTTTTAGGCGTTTCTGTAGTTAAATTTTAATGAAATTCAGTTCGCGCTGCACAATGATAGATAGAGATAGATAGATAGATAGATATAGATAGATAGATAGATATAGATTTATTTGTCCCCTTAGGGAAATTAATTTGCAACATTTGTCAGCAGGCATTGACATAAAGGACATACTTATACATACATACATGACATCATCATCCATCATTACAGCAAAGATGTTTCAGCTCAGTAATTCATGATACCTTAGTATTATTTAATGATTTAATTGCTTGTGGTATGAAAGAAAATTTTGTTCTGTTTCTTGAGAATAAAGGAAGGCCATACCTTCGCCCTGAAGGAAGCAACTCAAATGAAGATCTTAAGGGATGTGTGTCGTCTGCTATAATCTTGTTTGCCTTCCTCATAACTCTGTCCATGTATATCTTTTCCATACTTGGCAGAGTGGTCCCTAACAGTTTGCTGGCTGTAGTTACTATACTTCTCAAGGATTTCTTCTGAGCCTCTGTAGCATTGCCAAACCAACAGATGTTACAAAACGTTAAAATACCTTCAATAAAAGCAGAATAAAACATTAAAAGCATTGAGTTATTGACTCTAAAAGTACCCAGTTTCTTTAAAAAATACATCCTCTGCTGAGCCTTAGTGCAAATAAGGTCAGCCCATGAGTCCCACTTTAAGTGACAGTCCAGAACCACGCCCAGGTACTTGTAGCACGAGACAGTTTCAATCTTCTCTCCATTGATGGTTGTTGGAGAGAATGACTGAAGCTTCCTGAAGTCAATAGTCATTTCTTTTGTTTTGTTTGTGTTCAGAACCAGTTTTGATTGTTTGCACCAATTAATGAAGAAGTCCAGAACTGGTCCGTGCTCTTCTTCCTTGTCGTTTAAAAGGCTTACCAGGGCAGTGTCATCAGCATATTTAATTAAATGTCTATTTGGGAAAGTACTTCTGCAGGAGTTTGTGTACAGAATAAATAACAGTGAGGATAAAACACACCCTTGGGGAGAGCCAGTGCTGGTGGTTGTTTTGTCAGAGAGTGTTGAACCCACTCTGACCTGCTGGACCCTACCTGTTAAAAAGTCTGTAATCCATAAAACCAAGCTCTGTGAGATTAAAAACTCTTTTGTTAAGATTTCTGTTAAAATCTTTGGCTGAATAGTATTAAAAGCTGATGAAAAATCCACAAATAAAATTTTTACATGTGCTTTTGGTCTTTCAAGGTGGGAATAGAGTAAATGCAGCATGGTCAGAACAGCATCATCCACCCCTCTAGAGGGCTGATATGCAAACTGTAGGGGGTCTAGAAGATGCTGTGTTTGACAGAGAAGGCCTTTTTTAATTATACGCTCAAAGCTCTTCATCACCAGAGATGTCAGTGCAATGGGACGGAAATCATTCAACTCTGATGGCCTTTGAACTTTAGGCACCGGCACAATTATGGATGTTTTCCATAATAAAGGAACTGTATGATGTCCCAAAGAGTTATTAAAAATATCTGTAAAAACTGGTGCTAGTTGTGAGGCACAGTTTTTAAGAACCTTGCCAGAGATGTTGTCAGGTCCAGGGCTTTTTTGAGGATTACAGATTCTAAACATATGTTCAACCTCTGACACTTTTATGGTAAATGGAGGCATTGAGGGCACATCCTGCTCGCTCCTCTGATGAGCGGTGTCTTTGCAGCTTTCTTCAAACCTGCAGAAGAAATTATTAAGCTGATTTGGCAGCTCTGCTCCACTAATTTCAGGCAAATATTGATTTGATGATGGCCCTTTACCTTTGTGTGGAATGTTAGTCATAGTCTTTACTCCCTGCCATGCCTGTCTACTGTTTCCAGATGCCAGAGAGGCCTCTATTTTCTCTTTGTATTTGTGTTTATCAAGTTGTATCTGCCTTTTTATTTGCCTTTGCAGGGCCCTTCGAGCTGTTTCATCCAGATTATTATAGGCGTTTCTCCTCTTAACACTAGCACTACCACATGCGAGCCATTCGGATATTCTAACTATAGTTCCCATGGGAGTTAGTCAAATGGCTCATTGAATTAGCATTTTTGCAGCCATTGGTATGTATATGAGGCCATTCTGTTGGTGTGGATGAGGCCTTGGGGGCATATTTATATATCAGAGTCAGAGAGTCAGAGAGTCTTTATCGTCATTTGCACCACATGTGGTACATGTGATGAAAACGAGAGTATGTACACAGGGTCGTGTATATAAATATAT
>JBBPBX010012183.1:32250-54520 GCA_038048925.1 Garcialebias charrua | reverse complement strand
CTTCTTCTTCTTCTTCTTCTTCTTTCGGCTTTTCCCTTTTCAGGGGTCGCCACAGCGAGTCATCCTCCTCCACCTCACTCTGTCCTCTGCATCCTCTGTCCTCACTCCAACTACCTCCATGTCCTCTCTAACTGCATCCATATATCTCCTCTTTGGTCTCCCTCTTTGTCTTTTTCCTGGCAGCTGCATTTCTAACATCCTTCTACCAATATACCACTGTCCCTCCTCTGGACATGTCCAAACCATCTCAGTCTGGCCTCCCTAACTTTATCTCCCAGTTGTTTAACATGTGCTGTACCTCTGATGATCTCATTCCTGATCTTATCCATCCTTGTCACTCCTAAGGAGAACCTCAGCATCTTCATTTCTGCCACTTCCAGTTCTTTCTCCTGTCTTTTTGTCAATGCCACTGTCTCCAGACCATACAACATAGCTGGTCTCACCACTGTCTTGTAAACTTTTCCTTTGACCTTTGCTGACACCTTTTTGTCACAAATCACTCCTGAAACTTTTCTCCATCCACTCCATCCTGCCTGGACTCTCTTTTTCACCTCTTTACCACATTCCCCATTTTCCTGGACAGTGGACCCCAAGTACTTGAAGTCCTGCACCTTTGTGACCTCTGCTCCTTGTAGCCTCACTGTTCCACTGGCCTCCCTCTCATTCACACACATGTACTCTGTCTTACTACGACTGACTTTCATTCCTCTTCTTTCAAGAGCATACCTCCACCTCTCCAAGTTCTCTTCCACCTGTTCCCTGTTCTCACCACAGATCACAATGTCATCTGCAAACATCATAGTCCATGGGGATTCCTGCCTGACCTCATCTGTTAGTCGGTCCATCACCAGAGCAAACAAGAAGGGGCTCAGAGCCGATCCTTGATGCAATCCCACCGCCACCTTGAAGCTATCTGTCACTCCCACAGCACATCTCACCACTGTCCTGCTGTCCTCATACATGTCCTGTACCAGTCTAACATACTTTTCTGCCACTCCAGATTTCCTCATGCAATACCACACCTCTTCTCTTGGTACCCTGTCATATGCTTTTTCTAAATCCACAAACACACAATGGAGTTCTTTCTGACCCTCTCTGTACTTCTCTATCAACATCCTCAAAGCAAAGATGGCATCTGTGGTGCTCTTTCTTGGCATGAAACCATACTGCTGCTCACAGATAGTCACATCTTGTCTAAGTCTTGCTTCCACAACTCTCTCCCAGATCTTCATTGTGTGGCTCATCAACTTAATTCCCCTGTAGTTGCTACAACTTTGTACATCACCCTTGTTCTTAAAAATGGGAACCAGCACACTTCTTCTCCATTCTTCAGGCATTTTCTCACCCTCAAATATTCCATTAAATATTTGAGTCAAAAACCTCACTGCCATCTCTCCAAGACATTTCCAAACCTCCACTGGTATGTCATCAGGTCCTACTGCCTTCCCCTTCTTCATTCTTTTCAGAGCTTTCCGGACTTCACCCTCACTAATCTTTCCCACTTCCTGGTCCACAGTTTCTATTACCTCCACTCTTCTTTCTCTTTCATTCTCTTCATTCATTAGCTCCTCAAAGTAATCCTTCCATCTTCCCATCACACTCTCCTCACTTGTTAGAACATTCCCATTCCCATCTTTAATAAGCCTAACCTGCTGCACATCCTTTCCAGCCTGATCCCTCTGTCTTGCCAATCGGTACAAGTCCTTCTCGCCCTCTTTAGTGTCCAGTCTCCCATATAACTCATTGTACGCCCTCTGCTTTGCTTTAGCTACTTCCCTCTTTGCTCTATGTCCCATCTCCTTATATTCCTGTCTCCTCTCTTCAGTCCTCTCACTGTCATATTTCTTCTTGGCTAATCTCTTTCTTTGAATGGCGTCCTGCACTTCACTATTCCACCACCAGGTTTCCTTATCATCCATTCTCTGTCCAGATGACACACCAAGTACCTTCCTACCGGTCTCTCTAATTACTGTTGCTGTAGTAGCCCAGTCACTTGGAAACTCTTTCTTACCACCCAGAGCCTTTAACAGCTCGTCTCTGAATTTCTCACAACATTCTTCCTTCTTTAGCTTCCACCATTTGGTCTTCTTTTCTGGTTTTACTCTTTTTCTCTTCTTCGCAACAACAGTCATTCTACACACAACCATCCGATGCTGTTTGGCCACGCTCTCCCCTGCTACAACTTTACAGTCTCCAATCTCTCTCAGGTTTCCTCTTCTACACAGAATGTAGTCGACTTGTGTACTCCTTCCTCCACTCTTATAGGTCACTCTATGTTCCTCCCTCTTTTGGAAATAGGTATTGACTATAGCCATTTCCATTCTCTTGGCAAAATCCACCACCATCTGTCCTTCCTGGTTTCTTTCCTTGACACCAAACCTACCCATCACTTCCTCATCCCCTCTGTTTCCTTCACCAACATGTCCATTCAGGTCTGCTCCAATCACCACTCTTTCCTCCCTGGGAATACTCTCTATCACTTCATCCAAATCTTTCCAAAATTCATCTTTCTCCTCCCCATCACATCCAACCTGTGGAGCATAACCACTTACTATGTTTAGCATCAGACCTTCTACTTCTACCTTTAGACACATCACCCTATCTGACACTCTCTTCACATCTACTACATTCTTTGCCAACTCCTCCTTCAGGACCACCCCTACTCCATTTCTCTTTCTATCCATACCATGGTAAAACAGTTTGAACCCTGCTCCAATACTGCGAGCCTTGCTGCCCTTCCACTTGGTCTCTTGGACACATAAAACATCTACCTTTCTTCTCTGCATCATGTCAGCCAGCTCTCTACCTTTGCCTGTCATTGTCCCCACATTTAGAGTTGCAACCCTCAGTCCTACATTCTTCACTTTCCTCCTCTCCCTCTGTCTCCTGACACGTTTTCCTCCTCGGCGTCTTCGACTAACAGTAGTAAAATTTCCGCCGGCACCCTGTTTGTCAACAGCACCGGTGGCGGACGTTGTTAACCCGGGCCTCGACCGATCCGGTATGGTTTCACTTTGATGAACTCGCATTATGGTTTTGGCAAGTGTTTTACGTCGGATGCCATTCCTGACACAACCCTCACCATTTACCTGGGCTTGGGACCGGCACAAGAGATACACTGGCTTGTGCTCCCTAGTGGCTGGCTTGGTTTTGTCCTAAGCACGCCTTTCATAAATCTTATTATGATTGAATGCGCGCCAGGAGTCCTTGTTTCCCCAGTCTTCGTGACAGGCTGAAATAGCTGATAGGAAAACTTTAATCGTTGAGAAAGAATGACCTTTTTCCAGTAAATCCTGAAGGAAAGTCAGGAGCTGAGTCAGGTCGCATGAGTAAGGAATAATATTTCTTTCTGAGCACCAGGCCTCAAAAATACGCCACTTCCGTGCGTAGAGGGACTGTGTTGATACAACGCAAGCATTTTGTATGGTTTTTACCACATTTTCTGGCAGGCCTGATGCCATCAGCTTCTTCTTTTCTGCCAACAAGCTGACATTTTTAATAGTTCTCAGCCTAGGCGGCGAGGCTACTTCTTCTGGTGTCATAGTTTGACCTTGAAGAAGAGCAGTTGGTGCATCCAGTTCCCCTCCAGGAGCCCTAGAAGCCGTGACCCCTTGGAGGTCATCCAAGTTTGGGAGAAGGCCTTTTTGTTGATGTGCCACCCAGCTGCTCTCATCGAGAGTGATCGAGGGCAGATGCAATCTGTTGTCTTTTTCAGACAGAAAAGAAGCAGAAAGTCTGCTTTCTCTCTCCTTGTTTGGGGTCATGGGACTGAAAAGCTGCAAATTTTATAAACGAGCAGATCTTCTGAACCCCACATGTTTTCTGGATGGGTCCAGTTTACTGGTCCTTAGCCTCAACAGAGCATTGGAGCCAGACAAACCTGCCAGGGTCTGCGTTTCACCCGTTGGGGGGGAACTGTTTAGAAGCAGAGCTGGACCAGCACAGCGAGAGAGGTCACGTGCTACGGGATCACTGCTTGAACATTGCGTGTCACTTATTAATAATAAAGGGACAGCTGCAACGTGAGAACGTGGAGATGGTTCTTTGTGTTTGGCAGACCTTAGATTGTTTGGTGATAAGGAGCCCAGTTCCCTCCGAGTGACAGGAGAGGAATCTGATTGAGCTCTGAGCTGTTTACGCACACACCAGCCTGAACACAATTGTTTTTGTGAACGTGTGAAGCTAGTGGTCGCCTACGGGCGTCTGACATGCCCCCCCCCCCGTCGTTAGATTCTGTCGGCGCGTCTCTCGGAGGCGCGGACATGTCACGTGTTAGCTTGGTTAGTGTATTGGCAGCCCCGTCATTCACAATGGAGCGGGAGCTGGAGCACGTGATCTCCCTCACCTGTCTCCAAGAGGGGTGGAGGGCCTGTTTGCGGACGCCTCTGTGCCTGTTCTCTACAGACGGAACAGAGGCGCCCTGCTGGGGTTTATTGATTATGCTAATACCCCGTGAGCCGTGAGGGAGGGGGGGAGAAATGTTCCCCTCCCTTTATGACGGCTGGCAGGCCCGAGGGACCCAAAGTTACTTGTGTTTGTTTTTTTTGGAGTCAATAAAACAGAGAGGAACTGTTTTTTGAGCTTTATTCGTGCTTAAAGGAGACCACATATAGGTCTTTAAAAAATTTATATTATGTCTGTGTGCTATCTTGACAATATTAATTCATTTTAATACACAAAATAATTCTTAGATAATCAATTATACCCTTTTTAATTCTGCCATTTTTAACTTTCGTTTTGAACGACCGGTTTCTGATACAAGTTCTGAAGTCCACGCCCTTCAAAGATCTGTTTACGCCCTCTGTAACAGCCAGTATCTGTAATGTGTTGTTGTTTTAAAATTAGCTCTTTTTTTATTACTCATTTGACTTACTGTTAGTGCTAGCTTAAGATAACTTACCGAAACCCGTCTGAGCGCGCCGCAATTTGCTGCTCCTTTTAGCATTAGACCACCCGAATCCGAAGCTAATGTTAGCTTGTTCCTCTTCCGGTGTTCGCCAGCTCCGCTCGTTGCACGCGGAGATTTTGGGAGTTATCGCTGTTCCAGTCAAGACAACACAAAGTTCACCAAGTGTCTCCCGTAAATTAATCCGTAAGGAGAAGGTCCTCGCTGCTGCGAGGCTGCTTCAAGGCAGCAGCGAGGCTGTACAATTGAAGCTCCGCTCCATCCGCCAGAAGCAGTGTCCCGTTGCCGCCGGTCCCTACGCCGGGGGTCCGCTCGTTTAATTTTTGCCGGCTGCGCGTTGGGAGCGATCGCAAATACACTAAAAATTGAACTAAAACATAAAAATAACAATTATACTTTATTTATAAAGCCATTTAAAAAACCCACAGCTGCAACAAAGTGCTGTACACATGAAATTAAGAACATATAAACAAAAGATGAGATGAAATCATGAAAAACAACAGTCATGTGTTTAATACAGAAGTGGGTTGAGCCTAACCAGGGGTTGCTAGGTGAGGGGCTGGACTCAGGTTTGAGGTGGTTGGCTGCGGTTTGTGACGTCACAAACCGCAGGAAGTGGGAAACGAAGTGTATTTATCAAAGATAAATAAATCTACTTAGAGTAAATAAACCACTGGGTGCATTTTTTTGGCCTTAGGACTGTTTTTTTATGAAGTAAATACCCAAAGTTGAGTAAAAAAAACATTAAAAAGTGAATTTTGAATATGTGGTCCCCTTTAAGTATAACGACATGTTTGAATTTATGTCACTCACAGCAGGAAAAACATGATTTGTGCATGCAACAGAGTTACCAGCCATTTGTACCGTGCTACAAATAAAGTCTGGATATGAACGGATCATTCCCCGTACCGCTTGGGCGGGTGACCGTGTAAATTCAAGACGTGAACCCGGTTCATCAGGCACGTTTTTGTCTGTCTTCCCGGTTCGCCGAGGAGGCCCTATGTCTGACCGCCTGATGGGGGAAAAACCTGTTTTTGCTCCATGCGTGCTCGGTACGAGGTTGGCCCGATGGTGGTCTCTGCCGATGCTCATCCTCGTATGCCGGCTACTTCTGCGGTGGGGCATGCGTTGCCGAGCGGTGTCGAGGCTACGCAGGTCTGCCTCCAGCAGACTCCCTTGGGGGGGCGAAGCTTCTCCTGGGAATGCCCACCCGGAGAGCTTCAGCCTGTTTGCGCCTTTGGTCCAGCTTGGTCTGAATTCGATCCAAAGCTTTTCCAAATAATCCCGTCGGCTCTATTGAGTGGTGGAGAAAAGACACCTTTTGTCCCTTGGGAAGATTCGTTAAAGTCATCCACAGATGGCGTATCACGATAACCACTTCCGCCATGCAGGCCATGAGGCCCTGAGCAACCGCAGCTGTCCCTATCATGCGGAGCACGAAGTCTGTTGCACTGCAGGCTTCATCCAGCAAGTCGGCTGCTGCCTGCTTGTCCGTTGTTACCTGGAGCTGTTGTAGTTTTTCAGCTAGGTAAGCCTGCATCAACGCGGACGTGTTCATGGCGCGCGCCATGAGTCCCTGAGCTCTGTAGCATTTCTCGAGAAGAGACACCAAGGCTCAACAAGCTTTGCTGGGAAGAGTTGGTTTTGTTCCGGATGACTTGGGAGCCAGGTGAGACGCCAGCGTGTCCTCAATTTGAGGCACGTTGGCTATTCCCACCTTATCCATCCCGTCCACATCGAGGAACTGTGAGAGTGGTAAGAGCATGGGAGCTCTGGGCTGAGGCCAGGTGCGAGTTAGTTCTGTGAGGAAGTCCGGGAACACGGGTATCCTTTGCCTCGTCACGGCCTGCTGTTTTGAATAAAAATAGTTTCCTACCAGCCTCGTGACCTGTTGGTGAGGTGGAGGCTCTGGCCATGGGATGTGCAATGCGTCCGTTGCTCTGTGGCACAGGTCGAACAGAGCAGGGATGGAAAAGTCAGTTTCTGGGAGCACAGGTACCAGGGTCTGGGAGAGGTTTTCTCCCTGTTCCTCCAGTTCTACGTCTGCGTCCTCCGCGGAAAATTCGCCTGAGGCTGAAATCGAGATCTCGTCCTTGTTCATCATGCCTCGAGTGTCGAATTTGACTGTTAAATCCACCATAGGAGCCAGCACGTCAGGGTTGTCACCCCATTCGACTTGTGTGCTGTCGTGTAGAGCCATGTTCTCGAACTCCGGCGTGGGAGTGAAGGGCTCAGTGGTTTCCACATCTGCTGGCACTGCTGGGGCCCCCATGGCCTTGGCGACGAGGTCAACCCGGTGCCGCAGCACCGCATCCAGCTTCTGGCTGCAGTGTGGGCAAAAATTGGGCTTATCCAGCGCTGTTTTTTGCGTGTAGCATTCCCAGGCAGACTGGACAGGCCTCGTGGGTGTCCGTCGCCATGAGGGAGAAACCGCATCCGCTAGGACAGGCATACAAGGTTGGGCTCGACGTCCTGCTGGTTTTCCTTGGAAGTATTGTCTTTCGCTTTCCTTTCTCTGGAGGCATGTCCAAGATAAGGCGAGCGAGTCCTTCCAGAATCCTTTTCCTTTTAATTTGTTTAGACGTCTCCTCCGTCGTGTCGCTTTCGCTGGCTAGCCCACTACGAAATTAGCAGGGGTAGCAGTGTGACGCAGTTAGCGCCGTCGAGCAAAGCAGTCTGTGGAGAGAGGAGAAAAAAATACTTCGGGGTTAGAGAAAATGTGCCGGACTAGCTTTCGCTAGTCCAGCAGTACGCAGGAATAATTCTCTGTGCGCTCTGTGTAGGGAGCAAGCTCACCTCTGGTTGAGCGATGAAGCAACAGAGAAGTCCCGCGAAGAGAGGTAGTTCAGGTTTAAGCGAGGTGAAGGGCAAATAAGAGGAAGATGGATGGGCGTCAGTCGCTTAAATACCCAGAGGGCGGGGCCTCTGGCGCAACGTTGACGCCCTAGCCGTAAAGGCGTGATTGTATTCCTTCAGGTAATCGCGCGGGGGTGCAATTCCCATAGGAAGTATGTTGCACCGAGAGACCAACTGATAAGGGAACTTTCAAACTCCATATTTGTATTTCACTGTTAATACTGTATACTGGAATATTTGTGTTTGTGCCATGATTAAAATTTATTCATGCATAGCAGGGTTTGTAATGGGAAAAGTAATTTGCTGTGCCACTGATCTGCTGTCTCGTTTTGGATTTGTTGTCCTGGTAACCTTTGTATTGACTCTAAAAGCTTGCCTATGCTTCATTCCACTTTGTCTGCACTCCTCTTCTCTTACGTACTGTTTGTTGCTTTGGAAGGTTGACCCCAGCACTTAAACTCATCCACCTTTAATACCCCAACTCCTTGCAGCTTCACTATAACATCTGTCTCCCTCTTATTCACACACATGGATTTTATTTTGCTTCTACTGACTTTCATTTCACTGGAGAGAAAACGTTATCTCTCCATATTCTTTTCCACCTGACTTTACACTCATTACATTTCACAATGCCATTCAGAAACATGGGAACATTTGTCTGATCTCATCTTTCAACCTGTCCATCACCACTGAAAGCACGAAAGCGTCATTTTATGTCATGCATACTGCACATCTAACCACAGTCTTGCTAACCTTGTCATTGTTAACTAGACCCTGACCTGATCTTGCATGGAAATCTCTTTCTTGCTGATTGTGATGATCTGCACATTTGATTTAGAAAAGGTTTTATGCTGGACGCTTTTCCTGACACAACTCTTCATATTTATCAATGCTTTGGACCGACACTTGGAGTAGACCTGCTACAGTGCATGGTTTGAAAATGGAGGCACTGACAAAAACGACAGTAGACAGCACTGGTAGTGGCAGTGATAAGGATTGGGTCTGGAGAATGGGATTGGGGGTCAGTTGCTAAGGGTTATTTAGTCTCTGTACAAGCAGTGCAAGAGTTTAGTTTGCAAGGCCAGCAGTAAGCCGGACCCCTTCAGGGTGGGTGTTGGACTCTGATACGGCTGCCAGTTGTCACTGATTCTGTTCATAACTTTTATAAACAGAATCTCTTGGTGCCGCCAGGGGGCAGATGGAGTTTGGCGACTTCAGGATTCCATCTCTGCTCTTTACAGATAATGTGGTCCTGTTGGCGTCATTGTGCCGTGATCTTCAGCTCTCACTGGAGCAGTTTGCAGCTGAATCAAAAGCAACCAGGATGAGGATGAGCATCTCCAAATCTGAAGCCATGCACCTCCATCAGAAAAGGGTGGATTGCTCTCTCCAGGTTGGGAGTGGGGTGCTGCTTCCAAGTGGAGGAGTTCAAGTACGTCAGGGTTTTGTTCGTGTGTGAAGGAAGAATGGAGCATGAAATTGACGGATCATTACAGCTTCCACAGTATTGCAGACTCTGTGCCAGTCCATTATGGTGAAGAGGGACCTGAGGTGTAAGGAGAAGCTCTCTCTTACCAATAGGTCTTATGTCCTACCCTGAACTATGGCCATGGTAGTGACCGATAAAACAAGACTGTGGATACAGGCAGTTGAAATGTGATTGCTCAGCAGAGTAGCTGGACTCTCTTTAGAGATAGGGTGAGAAATTCTGTTTTCTGGGATAGACTCAGAATAGTTTCCCCTGGGTGCCTCCCTAGTGAGATGCACTGGGCATGTTGACTAGGAGACCCTGTTGAACACCCAGGACATGTTGGAGAGACTATGTCTCTCAGCTGGTTTGGGAATGCTTTGGAGTCCTCCCAGAAGAGCTGGAAGAAGTGGCTGTGGAAAGAGATGTCTGGGCCTCCCTGATTAAGTTGCTGCCCCTGCGACCTGACAAAGAAAGAAACAAAAGATGATGAATGGATGGATGGCTGGCTGGATGGATGATGGATGGAAGGATGGATGGGTGGATGGATGGATGGATGGGTTTTCATGCTTGTACCAGGCAAGCACAGTGTGACAGATCCTGGCGAGGGGACGGAGCAATTATATCCACCACCATGCACAATGGTGGAGCCAGGGGATGGCCAATGGTGGCCATGGCCTCCATAGATTAATCTTTGGCCTACCCAATTATTTGTAGAAACTATACTGTTAGGCAATATAAAAAATAAAACAATAAAACTAGAAAGCACTGTTTCTCTAAATACTTGAGGTGGCTGGTTCAAACACAAATATGGTAGAATCCATCTTGGATTTTGATGTGGCAACGATGAGCCTTGATGCATCTACCCACCAAAATGGAAGTTGGAGTGTTTTTACTTTTCAACCTATTCTGTTCACAAGGTTACTATACATACACACATATGGCCACAGCCATCTTAGCTTTTGACATGGCCACCCATTTTTAAAATGGAATTTTTGTTTGCCTCGATGCACCCACACACCAAAAGGGAAGTTGACATCTCACTTACATTTCATGATATCATGCTCGCCACATGCACAGATGGACGGACTCTATTTTCAATTCCTTCTTTTTGCACATTGATGAGGAACAAAAAGAAGTCTTGTACAGTATACAGGGAGTCCTCGACTTACGAACGAGTTCCGGGCCTACGGGCCATTCGTAACTCGATTTTGACGTAAGTCAGGGACCACCCGAGCCGCCACTGATACATGCACATGTACGGTAATGAACAGTTACCAAGTTACCTATCCTAACACAGTTACATAATTATCAAAAAGCACAGAAATTACTGTACATTTTTAACCTTAATAAAAATACAATTTCTTACTTTGAGCTGGTCAAGCCTGTCTCCGTCTTTAGCATGTTAGCTCTTGCATGTCCGAGCAACGCAGCTTCATTCTGCTCCACGCGGTCTAAACTATTTATAGGAAGGACTGTTAGTATGTTAACTCCATACATTTGGAGCCAGAAAAAGAGTTAATAACTTACTGAAGGCTGTTTCTCCGCAGTGTCCGTCCATCAAAACAAGCAGCTGCCCGATATCGTTAGCACCGCCATTAGCTGCGCCCGTTAGCGTTCCCGTTAGCCTATCCAAAAGGCTGTCGGCGCTGTTCGTTTTAGCATGTTAGCTCAATGTCCATCCGACATCTTAGGCTCCCAAGCGGACATCGGGGCGAGCTCCCGGCCGCAGATGGCCTCTCCACCGCCCATCGGCTCGGTGTCAAGGGTGGGGGTCCGCGTTAGCATCTTAGCTCCGCCATTAGCCATGCGTTAGCCCATCCCATGAGCTGGTGGTGTCGGCCGGCGTGGTGGGATGCGGCGAAGCGATCGGTGGCTGCTGCTCCGGGCCCGAGATGTCCACAGAGTTCACTGAGCGTTTTCCAGCTCATTTATCGGTATAAGGCAACCTCTTATCGGACACACAGTCCTCCAAATCAGGCTGGAGAGGCTGGAACTAAACGAATGTAACCGCAAAATGGCGGAGGCTGCATTTCCGGAAACTGCCGGAAACTGCGCAAATAGGCTTAAAAATTATAATTATAATTATACTTTATTTATAAAACCATTTAAAACAACCACAGCTGCAACAAAGTGCTGTACACATGAAATAAAGAACATTTAAACACATAATTTTTTTTTCTTCATATTTTTATTAATATTGATGAGTTGCCATAAGTTGAGGGCGCCGTAACTCGAGGACCACCTGTATTCCTTTTCTTTTAGGCATTTTTTAATCATGTTGTAGTTTTTGCTGTAACAACTAAGTAAACATTTGCTTTATTAACCCAATTCACAAAATTTGGTTTGTGGGTTTATTGAAAAGGAATATATTTCTCCCCTTTCACATCATTGTCAAGGTTTTATTTTCTTCAAATCTACATCACCGTAATAAAAAACAAATGCAATTGAAAAGGCCAGTTCAGAAAGATTGGTTCATTTTGTGCTTTCAGCAAGTCCAGCTGAACCGAATATTTCCTTGAAGTACAGATTAAGTATCCCTGCCTGCTGCGAAAGTCTGGACCTCCTCCTTCTCCCTCAGTCCCCTCCTACTTCATCATCACATATAGCAGTGCTTGTGCTGAAGTCAATCAGAGAAGGATCTTTAACTGCGCCTGCTGCTGGGCTTCTACACACCCTCACAGCAGTCATTACTCAAACACATGTACGCTTCCAGCAGTAAACATATGGAGTACTACCGGCTCCTCCTGCTGTGGATCTGCAGCCAGCATTTAGGTGAGTGAAAGTTGTTCCCATGTTCATTTGAAGTGTTTTTATTTGCTGTATACAGTACATTATTAAAAACTTATTGAGTGTGCTACATCATTTCAAATATTAAACCATAATTATGTTATCTAATGCAACACTGTTGCTTTAGAATTGGTCTTTTAGAAACAACTATTTTGCTTCCAAATACAAACATCAATGTTCAACAGGATTTTTCTCATCATATTATCTTACATGAATGAATGACTTTTTGTATGTATCACATTATGATATGACTATTGAGCAAAACACAAGAAAGCAGAGTTTAGCAGCAATATTGAAGAAAATATTGTTCTCCAACAATCTGCATAAATACTTTGTGTTGTATTTTGAAAACTTGTAGTTTTTTCAATAAAATTTGAAGTTGCCTTTTCACTCAAGTTTCCAGCATGGGAAAGGTTCCCAGTAGACAGAGTCGTAGTTAGTCACTAATAAAATAATTAAAACAGTAACATCTATACGAGATGAAAGGAAGGAATTAACAGTGAGTCCATAAAAAGCACTAAAAATAATATTGATGTGAAAGTTAACTGTTTAAAAAGTCCCAAAAACAAATATGCAGCTGCCACAAGCTAAGTAAATCTAATTTGCAGTTTAAAATTTGTATTGATCTTTATTGCAGTGCAGCAAAGAGCTCGCCTGCTTTAAAGTTCAGTCTATTCTTGAACTGTAACCACAGAGTTTAAAGACTGTGTGTTAGAAAATATCTCCATAAGATAGGGCACATGTTGTCATTGTAGCTTTATATGACGTTGGGCCAATTATTTTTCAATTGGCAAACTTTGCTCTCTTTATTCTCAGTTGTGGTATTTACAGAAAATAAAGCACATTAATCTCTTTGAGGTGTGTAAAGATTGTATTTATCTATACATATTCATTTGAGGTTCTTTCTGGGTGGATTAGAGGAAAAATGTAATAGATATTTGATCTGAATTTGAAATTTGTTGGAACAAAGTTCTGGACAGAATAATGGAGTTTGTGACCTTGTGGAGACTGATGCTGTGGTGGAAGAAGTTTTGTCAGGAGTAAAAGATGTAGGCTCCACATCTTGTTGATTCTTGGAAATTTAAGATAAAAGATCCCATCCAGATTACTTTTAAAGGGCCATTTCATAAGAATGTCGAGGACATGTGCTGTATATTAAATGGGAACAGCAGGGTCATTTGCCTCATAAAGCACATATCCTCATAAATACAATCTCAGCGGGACATGTCAAGTTTAATGTTTTTCTTACGTGATCTTTGAATTTCTTCCATTCAATGGACATTCAGTATGAGCTCTTCATGCAGGGACTTCAAGCTGTCATGGAAATTCCTCCCTGACTTTCATATATTTGAACAAAGTCAAAATTGTGCTGTGAATGTCAAAACGAATCGATTACTGGCATGATGCAAATGCACGGAAACTTGTTGGCTCTCCAAAATATGCCATTATTAAACAAGTACAAAAACGTGTGAACGTCTGACTGGATGAGGTAAGCATTGATGAGCATCACACAAATAAATATTTTGTCATCATACAACCCATGTTAAACCAATATTTAATAGACAGCATACCAAAAAAGCTGAACAGATCAGGATAAAAACTATTTCAACTTTTGGACAAACATGAAAATAAATCACCCTGTTATTTACGCTGGGATCTATTATCTTTTTAGTTAGTTTTTACTCTCCAGATCAAAAACTGCTTTAATAAGACTTACAAAAACAAACTGAACCCAGTAACAGGAAACAATATTTGGTCAGACCAAATATCCAAGTGGCTTGACAACACAGAACTGGATAGTTAAAGCCAATGTGTATTTGGCAATAATGCATGTTGTAAATTGCATTTTTTGATCCAGTTGGTTGACATTGTATGAGTTCAGTGGTTCCAAACCTTTATTTTGTGATCATTTTTATACAGCATGATAAATATGATGCTTTTCAAACTGGTGCTGTGAATCCATTCATGATTAAAGCAGGGTTTGATCATTTTGCTTTATTAATTTGTTGTCAATTTTATTTTGACAGCATTACAAAATGGCTTAAAAGAAGGAAAATAGTATGACAAGTGGATAGATGTTAACCGTAAAAAAAAAAAAATCAAAATCTAAGACAAGCATACTGGACATAACCAAAAGCTTTTAAATACTGTAGAGGATTATAAAATGGTAAATAGACTGTACTTATATAACACCTTTCTATCTTATCAAGATACTCAAAACACTTTACAACACAATCTGTGTCCTCATTTACTCATTCATACAGCACTCTACTACTGTAGATCTATACAAAGACTTCTTCTTCTTCTTCTTTCGGCTTTTCCCTTTTCAGGGGTCGCCACAGCGAGTCATCCTCCTCCACCTCACTCTGTCCTCTGCATCCTCTGTCCTCACTCCAACTACCTTCATGTCCTCTCTAACTGCATCCATATATCTCCTCTTTGGTCTCCCTCTTTGTCTTTTTCCTGGCAGCTGCATTTCTAACATCCTTCTACCAATATACCCACTGTCCCTCCTCTGGACATGTCCAAACCATCTCAGTCTGGCCTCCCTAACTTTATCTCCCAGTTGTTTAACATGTGCTGTACCTCTGATGATCTCATTCCTGATCTTATCCATCCTTGTCACTCCTAAGGAGAACCTCAGCATCTTCATTTCTGCCACTTCCAGTTCTTTCTCCTGTCTTTTTGTCAATGCCACTGTCTCCAGACCATACAACATAGCTGGTCTCACCACTGTCTTGTAAACTTTTCCTTTGACCTTTGCTGACACCTTTTTGTCACAAATCACTCCTGAAACTTTTCTCCATCCGCTCCATCCTGCCTGGACTCTCTTTTTCACCTCTTTACCACATTCCCCATTTTCCTGGACAGTGGACCCCAAGTACTTGAAGTCCTGCACCTTTGTGACCTCTGCTCCTTGTAGCCTCACTGTTCCACTGGCCTCCCTCTCATTCACACACATGTACTCTGTCTTACTACGACTGACTTTCATTCCTCTTCTTTCAAGAGCATACCTCCACCTCTCCAAGTTCTCTTCCACTTGTTCCCTGTTCTCACCACAGATCACAATGTCATCTGCAAACATCATAGTCCATGGGGATTCCTGCCTGACCTCATCTGTTAGTCGGTCCATCACCAGAGCAAACAAGAAGGGGCTCAGAGCCGATCCTTGATGCAATCCCACCTCCACCTTGAAGCTATCTGTCACTCCCACAGCACATCTCACCACTGTCCTGCTGTCCTCATACATGTCCTGTACCAGTCTAACATACTTTTCTGCCACTCCAGATTTCCTCATGCAATACCACACCTCTTCTCTTGGTACCCTGTCATATGCTTTTTCTAAATCCACAAACACACAATGGAGTTCTTTCTGACCCTCTCTGTACTTCTCTATCAACATCCTCAAAGCAAAGATGGCATCTGTGGTGCTCTTTCTTGGCATGAAACCATACTGCTGCTCACAGATAGTCACATCTTGTCTAAGTCTTGCTTCCACAACTCTCTCCCAGATCTTCATTGTGTGGCTCATCAACTTAATTCCCCTGTAGTTGCTACAACTCTGTACATCACCCTTGTTCTTAAAAATGGGAACCAGCACACTTCTTCTCCATTCTTCAGGCATTTTCTCACCCTCAAATATTCCATTAAATATTTGAGTCAAAAACCTCACTGCCATCTCTCCAAGACATTTCCAAACCTCCACTGGTATGTCATCAGGTCCTACTGCCTTCCCCTTCTTCATTCTTTTCAGAGCTTTCCGGACTTCACCCTCACTAATCTTTCCCACTTCCTGGTCCACAGTTTCTATTACCTCCACTCTTCTTTCTCTTTCATTCTCTTCATTCATTAGCTCCTCAAAGTAATCCTTCCATCTTCCCATCACACTCTCCTCACTTGTTAGAACATTCCCATTCCCATCTTTAATAAGCCTAACCTGCTGCACATCCTTTCCAGCCTGATCCCTCTGTCTTGCCAATCGGTACAAGTCCTTCTCGCCCTCTTTAGTGTCCAGTCTCCCATATAACTCATTGTACGCCCTCTGCTTTGCCTTAGCTACTTCCCTCTTTGCTCTATGTCCCATCTCCTTATATTCCTGTCTCCTCTCTTCAGTCCTCTCACTGTCATATTTCTTCTTGGCTAATCTCTTTCTTTGAATGGCGTCCTGCACTTCACTATTCCACCACCAGGTTTCCTTATCATCCATTCTCTGTCCAGATGACACACCAAGTACCTTCCTACCTGTCTCTCTAATTACTGTTGCTGTAGTAGCCCAGTCACTTGGAAACTCTTTCTTACCACCCAGAGCCTTTAACAGCTCGTCTCTGAATTTCTCACAACATTCTTCCTTCTTTAGCTTCCACCATTTGGTCTTCTTCTCTGGTTTTACTCTTTTTCTCTTCTTCGCAACAACAGTCATTCTACACACAACCATCCGATGCTGTTTGGCCACGCTCTCCCCTGCTACAACTTTACAGTCTCCAATCTCTCTCAGGTTTCCTCTTCTACACAGAATGTAGTCGACTTGTGTACTCCTTCCTCCACTCTTATAGGTCACTCTATGTTCCTCCCTCTTTTGGAAATAGGTATTGACTATAGCCATTTCCATTCTCTTGGCAAAATCCACCACCATCTGTCCTTCCTGGTTTCTTTCCTTGACACCAAACCTACCCATCACTTCCTCATCCCCTCTGTTTCCTTCACCAACATGTCCATTCAGGTCTGCTCCAATCACCACTCTTTCCTCCCTGGGAATACTCTCTATCACTTCATCCAAATCTTTCCAAAATTCATCTTTCTCCTCCCCATCACATCCAACCTGTGGAGCATAACCACTTACTATGTTTAGCATCAGACCTTCTACTTCTACCTTTAGACACATCACCCTATCTGACACTCTCTTCACATCTACTACATTCTTAGACTAATCAGTGCTTTATCACATTCATACACTGATGGGACACACATCAGAGGCAATGAGGGGTTCAGGGTCTTGTCCAGGGACACTTCAACATGTGACTGTTGGTGGAATTGAACCCACAACTCTTGCATTAGAGGATGAATGTTCTAACCACTCAGCCACATCTGCCCCTATTTACTGAAATACTGTAGTTTGTTTTAGAAGTTGGGTTCTGCAGCAAGGATATGAATTGTCAATATCTTATCTGCTATACTGCAACACCTAAATTTTGTAGCTATAGGTTCATTCTGACTGGGAAAAAAAAGCTAATATCTTGTCAGAGTAAAACAAAAGGTGTTTAACAACCAGTGAAGTACTGCAGTGCAAAAACCTAAAAAAAAAACAAAAAAAAAAACAAAGGCAGCGGATCAAGATGAGGATGCAAACAAAATGTTTATTTCAATGACATGAACTTCAACATGGCATGATATTAACTTCTGTCTTTATTCTGAAACAACTTTTCAAGTTGACCAAAGAACCCTCAAACACCTGCTAACATATATATATACAGTATATATTTTATTTTATTTATTTAAACGTGTCTCAGTCTCTAATCAGACAGATCCATGGGTGTTTACTGTCCTTTTGGCAGTAAGCTAAAATACAACCCCCAGGAGGGACAACTAATTCTTACAGATTGTGCTTTGCTTAGGGGTCCAAGAGAAGGTATACATCACCATTTTCCTGTTGTTAGCACATGTGGGCTATGCCAATAACAGAGATGAGAGTTACCTGTTCCTCTTAATTTAAATCCATGACTCTTAGCCAGAAAGACATTCATTACTCTCTCTGGCGGGGGATGAGTCTCAAGTGGAGAAGTTCAAGTGTACCGTATTTTTCAGATTATAAAGCACACCAGATTATAAGGTGCATTAAGCGAAACAAAGCAGTCAGATAAGTCAAACTTTATTCAACTCGTTCACAATAACCACATCAAATTGGTTTGAAGTCAGTAAGCTCAACCAGAATTAATACATAAGGCTCACTGTTGATTTTAAAGAAAATTAAATGATTTTAAGTGCACCTTATAGTCTGAAAATACGGTATTCGTATTCTGTCCGTGAGTAACGGTAAGGTGAGATAAGATATATAAGGTATAAGTCTGTCAGGGTGAAGGAGCTGAGCCCAAAATGAGTTTTGTTGAAACGTTACCAAAGCTCAGTGTTAGAGGAAAGAGTGCAGATCTCAGAGTGGAGCTAAAGGCTGTGCGCAAACCTGAATATGCAAACACAGATGGCTGTATGCCAACCAGTGGCAAACTGTGAGTACAGGAGCGACTGTAGCAGCCTGATTGATGCCAAGATCAAATACACAGAGTCAAGACCTGATCAGATTAGCCTACTTTTAGTTTCACACATTTAAAATGCGCTGAATGGAAATTGCTTCCCCACTTTCTTATAAATCGGGTACAATTACAATACAATTATTTTATTTTACAGTCACTAACAACAGCCTGAAGATGAATACCAAACCACACCGAACAGAAAACCAACAGAGACAACACATCTGAACATGCAATCTGAAAAAGTCCACCCACTTCCTAAAATTACCCAGCAGGCATCAAGACTCATCCAGTCTCTTGCAGTTGTGTATAACATGCATTTTCAATAATTCACAGTGAAATTGAACAAAAACTCACAGAACTGGCTGCTTCTGTAATAATTTATCTTGTGTTGAAACTAAAACACAACTATAATAATGAAACATATTAATGTGAACTTAAATGGGACGTTTAACCTTCATTTTTAGAGGCATTGTAATTTCAGTGTGGATTTTTCATGTAGCATGTTATATGTTCTGAATTAGTCCTTCTCTGAAGGCGTAGAAGGCCCTGAGTGTTCCCTATACATTTCATTGAATCTCACCTAAGACCCCATGAACTGACAGAACAGTTGATAAATGTAATTTGCAGTTTGAGTTTTGGCTGATGTCGTTCTCATTGTCACTGCTGAGCTCATCCCCCACAGCTCTTTCAACACTAATAGTCCATTTTCCCACAAAAGTTGCACTTATTGAAGGTCCTCTGGACTGTTTCTTTCTTTTTTGACACATTTCGCCTTCATCCAAAAGACTTCATCAGTCCGAGGAGCCACAACAAACTCAGTCCCACAAGCAGCCCACATAGTGGATCAACTAGTTTGATGGTGATAAGATGGTTTCTGGAGTCCGCCCTCTCCCCTGTCGACTCCTCTGACACAGCCATGGCCGAAGTGGTTCAAAACATCAAAGTTCATGCTCAATGATCCAGGTAAACTATTATCTTAATCTTATCACCATCAAACTGGTTTGTCTACTATGTGAGTGTGCTGCTTGTGGGACTGAGTTTGTTGTGGCTTCTCGGACTGATGAAGTCCTTTGGATGAAGGACGAAACGTTTCAACAACAACAACAACAAAAAGAAAACATTCAGAGGACCTGACGTTGGATTTTTTTTTACCTGGATTACTGAGCACAAACTTTGATGTAACACTTATTGATTGTTGTGGTTCACTTCATGCTGGAAGATACACTTTGGAGACATTCAATTTGTTAGGAACTAACAGCCGTGTCTCATGCTGTACTCAGTCAATTTTGGGATGGACATGTTTAGCTCTCAGTGCACTGAGGACACGGGGAGTTTTTATATTACTTTGTTTTGTAAGGAGGATCCAGGACTTCATGTCAAATCCTGTTGGTGGTACCACGTACCGTACTTTTCGCCGTATAAGTCGCTTTGCCGTTTAAGTAGCTTTGTCCGATTATTGGTAATAATTTGGAAAAATCCACAAATGCGTCGCTTGGCCCTATAAGTCGCATCTATTATGCGTCACCGCTAACGCATGTTACGCGTCACCGCTGACAACCCGGAAATGTGGTTTGACTGAGTGTTCATCGTAGTGTTCATCGTAGCTCTGCTGCAAATGTCTGCCACAGGAGCGCCCAGCAAGGCTTTTAAGAAGATTAACACGGTAAAAACAATTATTTGTTTGCTAAAAATTATAGCTGACATTATAGCACAAGAGTTCCTGAGCTTAACCGTTCCTTAATAAAATCACAAAATGTTCAAATCTGCTGGATTTAAATTGTTTCGGTTTGACGTCTTCCAAACGGTCGCGTGCGCTACGAAAATAAATTATAAATAAATCAAATTTTATCTCAAATGTCTTATACAGGTCAACAGTTTGTAAATGAAACCCATATAATTACACTCTGTAAGCTAAAAAAAAATATCTGCCGAGTGGTTTATGAGCTATTTATCTAAATACCGTAGTATCTGTTTATGGTAGCTAACCCTTAACAACATGCTAAAAGGTCAATTTAAAAAAAATCTTAAACATCTCATAAAGCTAGTCAGTTGTAAATGTCCATACAGTGATTACTTTCTGTAAGTTTGATAAAAATCTGTCCTGTGGTTCTTGACTTATCTTGCTAACAAACAGCTAACAAGCACAGCTAATAGTAGCTACATCCAGAGCAGGAGGCCGGGCAGCGACAGAGTCAGTCCGACCAGAGGAGGCTTTTTTCGGACACATGAGCTAGAAACGGTCGGTCGGTGGACTCTCTGGAACTGTCCCCTAGCGGACAAAAGTGGTACTGCACCATTTTTTGCCAAAATGAAAAACGGTCATATCTGAGTCAAAAATTGGTCTAAAAATATGGGAAAAAAATCCATAAACATGTCGCTTCGCCGTATAAGTCGCAGGACATGCAAATTAGTTTAAAAAAACTGTGACTTATACGCCAAAAAGTATGGTACTCGTTTCAAAACCCATTGAGACCAAACGTTTCAGGTGGAGGCCTCGAGGCTTTGTGAAGCTCTCCCACTGTCCCTTCACTGTTCAGACTCCACTGACACTTTTATGAAACGTCTAAAGGCATTTTTTTATTTGGACAGGCTTTTACCTTTTCTATTTTGATTAACCATTTGGTTTTCTGTGAAACCCTTTGCGCCGCTGTGTCTTTGAAATAAACAAAAACTTTAAAATTCAAACCGTCTTTCAGAAATGTGTTATGTTCCTGTTTATTAGGTGCATTTAAGTGTTTTATTGGTATGACATCACTATGCTTCTTTGAACTTTTACATCTTTACAATCCAGTGAGAAGACTGAGGTCTACTACAGTGAAATGCTCTAAGAGGTTCTGTAGCTCCAGGCTCAAAACAAGTGACAGCATTTTTATTGGACCAAGATCATTTACACACTACCTGAAACATGGATGTTTTTAAACTGACACCAAAAACACTGTTTTAGTTTTCTCTTAGAGCTTGTGAGCATTCATTCAACCTTTATTTTTACAGATTAGCATGTCATCTTAGCAGCTTGTATGTGTTTTTTGTTAAGTCTTGATTAATGATTTGTAATTTTAAATTTTAGTTCATATTGACTGCTGAATAAATTTAGTGAGGTTATATTAATACAAATCAAATGAGGTTGTTTTAAATGGACCATGCTGAGCTGGCTGCATTTACAGTTTTGTCCACAAGGAGACAGACAAACAAGACAATCTTTTTCCTCCTGTTCATCTGATCTGCCTAACCCCCCACACAATCGACTGCATTTGTATGATACATGTATCCTCTGTTGCGCTGCCACAGAAACTTTAAATCCCTGGAGGGGTTTGTGTTGGCTCAGAGGGTTAACAGCTTGTTAAGCAGTGCCCAGTTGACAGAATAATGAAAACATCTGGTTTTAAACACCCTATGTCTCTCAGAGTATTTTCTTTGGCACTGGGAAAGATACCAAAATGTTTGAACCTATATTGTCCACGGAATAGAAACACAAGAAGCATCAGTGGAAAATCATCTGAATGACTTTCTCAAGTTGAACCCATATTTTTCACAGATCTCATGGTTCTGGTGTAAACCCAGTCTGAAGGACTGTTTACATACTCGTGCAGAACTGACTGTAAACACTCTATCTGAATGATGACGCGTGTCCATAAATCCTTATTAACAACTAAGAAAAATGCACCAAGCATGTCTGATGTGAGGATTTCTTCAGCCAGCTGTTTGCAGGATGTGTCTGCACGGCTGGACTGTGTCACTGGGTTTGTGGTGCAGCTCCAGCAGCTTGGTGTCGGGCCAAAGGCAGCAGTGGGCTGTGTGGCTCACACCGGCAGCCCCCGCCTGAGCTTTATTTATCTGGGCATTAAAATCAGTACATCCAATAAGATCGTGACCTTTCGTTAGAAGCTGCAGATATTACTAAGAATAATAGATGTCTTTGGCACGTTAGTGGTCTTAAATGGAAACTGGATCACCTGAATTTGCATGGTTGCTACAGTGGAGCAGTTGTCTTCAGGAGTTGAAAGT
>JBBPBX010012182.1:39174-51079 GCA_038048925.1 Garcialebias charrua | reverse complement strand
ATTTTTTTTTTTTTTTTTTTTTTCTTTCGGCTTCTCCCTTCGTTAGGGGTCACCACAGCGAACTAGTCGCATGAAGACTTGGCAATTGTTTTTACGCCGGATGCCCTTCCTGACACAACCACAGACCACCGGGCTACCACAGCTCTCTGTGTGGAGCAGAGAGCTGATATTTAGGGTTCCCGGGGGAGCAGATGGTGTGGGTTAAGGGCCTTGCTCAAGGGCCCAGAGTGGGGCAGATGAGGGTGGAGACAGGTGTGACCGCTTCACCTGTCCCACCCACATCTTTTTGCTGTTGTCGGTACCGGGGCTTGAACCGGCGATCTTCCGATCACAAGCTCACCTTCTTAACCTCTGCACCACCACTCCCCCACTCCACTGAGACTAACCTGTATAAATAAAGGTTGAATGAATATAACTGTTGCTTACAAAGATTTAGCACATTAATCATCAAGATGAGGGGGAAAAAAGCCAATTTTGCTTTTTAACTTTGTGAAGCTTTTTTTAATTGTTTTTCATGACGTTGTACCTTTAAATTACCGGTAGCAACTTTTTCATTTACTCGTTTTGTAAAACAGAGCATATGTTTTACAGGAAACGGTTCAAAGTGGGATCAGTGAATAAAACAGGATACTGTAATACACTCGGTTACTGGAAAGAGGAGTTGTTGCTGACTTTGTTTTGATTACATCGAGTTGTGCCAACACAACCTTATTCTGATAAATGCTACTGTGGGCCGGGGTCTATAAAACAATATTATCCGCTTTAAACTCCTAATCACCATTTAATGTCAAGCCCAAGGTAGCAAAACAATCATTGTCTAAAAGCTCACTGACGACACTGTTCGGGACCAAGACAAATTCGAGAGGAAACTTTTATCCCTTCAAGAAACAATGTACCGGATTGTTGTTGGCACTGTCTGGGGTTCTCGCTGTAAAAGAAAACAATAAGCATACATATTTACCCCTATTAATGGAAACAAGGATTTAGGGGCCCAAAGGCTTGATATAGGAAGCAATTTCCTCAACACACAATAAAAAGTCACTAGCAGGTGGCAGAGCTGGAACATGCATGACGTACATGTTATTTTTATCAAAAACTACAGGTACTAAAGAGTCCCAATACAATGGAGTAATGAAACTAACTTACCGGTAGTAAAAAATATTTTAGCCAATTTAATGATTGTTAATAGCACTTTGAGATTTTTGTTAATGAAAAGTGCGTTACAAATTAAATTAATTATTATTATTATGTATTATTATTATTATTATAATGTTCCAACAAACAAAACAGAGGAAGCTTTAGCTACTGCCATAATGTGTTGTTAGAGAGTATAGCAACCCCTCTATTTTTTAACCAAGAAAAAGAGAAATTGTTAATGGCATGGTGTTCTGGAGCCTGAAAGCCAAGATTTGGAAATTTCATTTGAACAATTGTTGAACTCATCTTCTACTCTTAAGCTCCTTCAGGCTGGACATCCATTACCCCTACTTTTCTTTTTCACATCATAAAACAAAATGTTCCATATTCACATTCATTGATTTATTCCTTGTACAGCACGGTGGCGCAAATGGTAGAGCTGTCGCCCGAGGGGCTTTCTGGGTGGAGTTTGCATGTTCTATCCATGCAAGCATGGGTTTTCTCCAGGTACTCTGGTTTCCACAGACCAAAAACATGCATGTTAGGCTGATTGATAACTCTAAATTGTCCCTAGGTGTGAGTGAGAGAGTGAATATTTTTTTTTTGTCTCTAAGTGTCCCTGTGATGGACTGGAGACCTGTCCAGGGTGTCCCCCGCCTTTTACACAGTGACTGCTGGATATGGGCACCAGTGACCCCTGCGACCCCAAAAGGACAAAGCAGGTAAAGATAATACCGGTAGATGGATGTCTGATTTATTTTGTAAATTGTTACTTAGCTGTAAATTAAGTTGTTGCAGTGTTAAAATATACCAAATAAAGGTCATGGATTTCTTAAGGTGTAGGCATATCAACAACTACCTTGTTGATTCTCCAGCCCGCACCCTTCGGTCTTTGGCGCAGAACCTCCTAAAGGTCCCTAAGACCCGGTTTATAACTCGGGGTGACCTATTGTTTCAGGCCGTAGCCTCCAGACTGAGGAATGCCCCGCCCCTGTCTCTTTGTGTGGCCATCTCTGCTGATTCCTCTAAAAAGAAGTTTACCATACCATTTACCATACCATTTTATTTATAAAGCACTTTAAACAGGAACAAGTCCACACCAAAGGGCTGGACAAACAAACACGCACGTTTAAGACATTTTTATTCAGACAAGCTTTTAGTTAAATGTTGTACTTTCTGTTCTTTATCAGCTGTTCTTACCGTTTTTGTTTCAGTTTAAGCCTGTATTCTGTGATTTTATCTATAAAAAGGTGCTATACAAGGTGCTCAGTTTAGCATATTGCTTAGTTCACATCTGTTTTTCTTTCAAATTTATACTTTTGTTGGCTATAACTGGGACCCTGTGTACACAGTCTCGTTCCACCACATGTACCAGATGTGGTGGAACGACAAATAAAGAAACTTTGACTTTGACATAAATAAAGTTTACTTACTTCATGTCAAAGTTGAATCATGAAATATCATGTCAGATTACATTTTAGGGATGAGCGTCAGCTACTACCACATTAGCTTTGGCTCAATATCTGTAAAATAAACTGCGTTTTAGCTCCTCTTGTATCCTCTAATTGACCTTTTTACAGTTACTAATGCACATGCGCAAAACAAGGCGCCACGCCACAAATACATTCAAAGCTATTTTTGGTATTCACGGTTGGCATTCACCTCCAGTCTTTTGGTCTTTTACACCTGCTTTTTATTGACTGTCATTTTTTGCAATGTTGGAATGACTGCAGCACAGCTGACACATTAAATGAAGCAGTTCAAGATGTGCACCCAATGACTGCATTCTGAACATTTGATTAAACGTCCTCCGTTGTTTCATGACATATTTTGGTGACAGGCAGACGTATAAGCACACACAAGCAGACAAAAAGAAGCAAAAACATTACGAAACGTCGTGAACTGATAAATCTGCGCTACAAACGAGAGCGTTTCATGACCTGAGTGTATTTTCCTGTTTGAGAACCAGTTATGTCACTAACTGATCAAAATGCAGATCATTGGGTCAGGATGTGAAGACAGACTTAGGAAAACAGTCGGGGAACCAAATGTTACGAGCAGAGGGAACATCTTATAACAGTCTCGGCTCACAAACCCGTTTGGACAGCAGACATCTTCAGCGACTCGTTTTTCTTGTTGCCACACACCAATTACTCAGGAACTCTTTTTGATGTTTACACACCAACACACACTCCGAACTGTCAGTGCACGCAAACGGCTGCTTCTGACAATTAGAACCGCTCAACCTGCGGTTATTCAGCTTTTAAAGCTTAGTGCGCTACATACAGCATTTTATTTCTATACGTTTACATCTAATGGTTTCATTACAGCACACACACTATAAAGAAGATACCACATGACATGCATCCTTTCCATACCATACCATACCATTTTATTTATAGAGCACTTAAAACAGCGACAAGGCCAACCAAAGTGCTGTACAAACAAACAAACAGGCAACACATAAGCAACATACAAGTACAAAATGAAGTAAAATCAGAATATAGACATAAAAACGTTGCAGATAATAAATATAACGACCAAACACAGATCATCAGGTGTTGAAAGCAACAGAATAGTAGTGGGTCTTTAAACGGGATTTGAAAACCGAGAGGGAGGGGGCCTGCCTGACGAGCAGAGGTAACTCGTTCCAAAGTCTTGGGCCTGCTACAGAGAAGGCCCTGTCACCTCTGCGCTTAAAGGTGCAGTCTGTAAGTTTCTGTAGAACGCAGCACTTAGAAAAATTTTCAACAGGGAAAGCATTCTGGTCCCTCCCCCTCAGAGCCATATATGGCTCTGCTCCCCCTTGCTCTCGCTGAAATTCAGCTCAGCCTCCTAAGCTCCGCCTCCACTGCATGTCCTGTCGCAGCCGCTGCGATATTCTGTGTTTATATGTTAATAAAACGTTATAAAAAATAAAATAAAAACATGGAGCGCTGGTCCAGCACACCAGAACACCAGGAAATCTGCAGAGCCTCGCGCAGCCACGTTGAACCAGAGTTTAATTCACTCGTGACTAGGGCTGGGCGATATGGAAAAAATCATATATCACGATATGGACTTTTTTATATCACGATAACGATATATATCACGATATAAAAAAAAACTTTGGACCAAATTTTTCCTGTACACACATACACATTGTGTTGTATATATACAACACGATGTGTGTGTGTGTACAGGAAAAATTTGGACCAAAGTTTTTATTTTATTTTACTACAGATACAGTTACAATTATAAGAATGTGAACAAAAAGAACAAGGAAATTTGGACCAAAGTAGAAACTTTGGTCCAACTTTGGACCTACTTTGGTCCAAATTTTTCCTGCAGGTGGCGGTAAAACAACGGCTGCTAATAAAACCCACGAAGAAGAAATCCGCTCTGACTGGAATCTGGAGTAAACAAGGCAAAGAAACAGAAAAGAGAACATGTTGCGTTTGATTCCGGTTCTGTTGTGTCTCTGGTCTGTTTTGTATTGGTTAACTGGACCCGAGTTCGGACTCGGTTGAACTTCGTGTCCTCTGGACCCATTTTGTCTCCGAGTTTCAGCGGAGCTAAATAATGGAAGCTAACAAGGTGAGCTTCCCCTCTTTTTGGTAAAAGTTCTTCTTCTTGGGCTGCCTGCGCAGCTGTTTCTCCATGTTGTGACACCCATAGATATCTGGTGACACCGGCTTCATGCCGGCTGCGTCTCTGTTGAACTCGAGTTTAACAACGTAAAGCATGTGTCGCAAACCCGCGCGTGCGTCAAACATAAAGCAGCGCCGTCATCTCGCAAAACCACAATATGAAGCTTCTTTGCGACCGTTATTTTTTTATTCTTATTTATCACGATAGAGACGATAGAAGGAAAGTAGCACGATAGACACGTTTCTATCGTCCCCACGATATATATCGTCATATCGCACAGCCCTACTCGTGACAAATTCATTCATTTCCTCATTGTTTCAGTCATGGAATCAGCGGAGGAGGAAGCGATCACTTGACTTTTGGCAAAAAAATAAAATAAAAGTCCAGATCAGGGATGAAGAAGGGGAATTTAATACATTTGTGTCACATACAAAACAGTTTTGCATCGCTTTGCAATCCTTTGAACGAGAACGTGCGCGGCCGCTGGGGCTGGGACAGGCGGGGGCGTGGGTTAGGAGCGTGAGAAGTGAGAAGCTCTGTTTTTATTGGCTGGTTAAAAACTCTGTTTTTATTGGCTGGTTAACGGCGGGTCACTGTGGGTTTTTAGAAATGCTTTTATAGAAGCAAGGGGATTATAGTTTTTTTCAGAGATTACTTGTCTAACATCAGTCTGTCAGGAGATAATGACAGAGTGAAGAAATATGTTAAAAATATATTTTTAGAAAACTTACAGACTGCACCTTTAAGACGAGTTCCTGGAACTGTGAGGAGCAACTGGTCCGCTGACCTCAGAGAACGTGTTGGGACATACGGCTGTAGCTGTAGCAAATCAGAAAGAGGGGTGCGAGACTGTTCAGCGATTTGTAGATACTGTATAAAGGAGAATTTCATTATAACCTGAAGAGAATGGAAATTTTTGTAAAACGTCCATTTAGAACTACAGTAGTGTGAAGGAGCTGTGTTGTAAATCAGGGAACAGGATTGTGGAGTTGACTTGATGTCACCATAAACATTTCTAAAACTATTTATATGTTTTAAAAGATGATTAAATTAAAGTTGTTTGGAAGGTATAGAGCCAGGTGAAGGATAACTGTTTTTTTTGTTTTCAGTTTGGAGATTGTTCAAGTGAAGGTTGTTGTTTGTTTGTAGTTATTTTGTATTTTTTAAATAAGGGGCAGATATTATAAGACTATTTTCTTCATTCTGCACCTTTTCATTCAATGTTTTTTTTCTTCGTTCTGATGAAATTTGTTTTGTTTTGAATGAACGAATTTTAAAAAAGCATGCAGCGCTGGGGCTGTTGTTTCAGTACGTCGTAGTTTCAGGGACACGTTGGCTCAAACGTTATTGTGCTTCATCTTCTGACTCTCATCATGTTCTATCGAGTGGAAGCTCTTCAGATTAAACAAGTTAGATGTTCCCACCACTAGTTGGAACGACTCTCCGTCACGTTTTGCAGCATAAAGAGACCGAGTAGGACCTCGCTGCAGCAGAAGAAACCTGCAGTTGTAACAGATCTTAGAAAGCCGAACCACTTCCACACAGGCAAATTAGTCTTTCCTCCCTTATCAGTGGGGTTGGGCATCGAGGATCGAGAATCGTTTGGAACCGGGACTAACTGTCCGTTTTTCCCGGAATCGTTCAAAATATTAATTTTCGGTCCCTATTTTCGATAGTACGCCACCGGAAGTTGAAGCCGCCCGCCGAACACCAACGAAGAAGAAGCCGCCCGCCGAAAACCAATGAAGAAGAATCCACCGGAAGTGTTCCCAAACATGGAAAGTGAGCAGCCGCGGTCGAAAGCGTGGCTTAACTTTAATAAAATGACCAGTCAGCTCAGTGCAGCACTTGCAATAATTTTATATCGTGCAAAGGAGGGTGGAGAAGTAAAAAAGTGTCCCATCTTTGATGAGCTCCGCCGGATTATTTTCGCTACGTGTCCGACCCTCAGAAGTAACAGAGTGGCCCGTCTTCAAAACGCTCCGCCGGACTTTTCGCTGCCTCTTCTCCAGCTCTATCAGGTAAATAAAACTATAAACTACGTCTCATACCAACATTAAGGCAGCTAACAAGTTATACTCGACTTAAAGCGATATGTCAGCTCAAATGCAAACATGATGCTAACGTTAGCTCATATTTTTTTCTTAGACAAATGACCTGAAATGGCTAGTTAGCCAGGCTCTACGGTGTTCACCACAGCATCCAAGGGAAATATGTCGGTGCAACTGAATGAAAAGTGCCACATAACAGTTACAGCATATGCTGTGAAAAAGTTGCATCCCTTTTCAGATGTGGAATCATCACCAACTACATTTAGGTTAGTTAGGCAATAACAACAGAGCTAATAATTGTCCATCCTAAGCTAACGTTACAGTAACAGGGACATGTTTGTTTATATGTTTGCAGGGACATGGTGAAAGCCATCAACCCAAGTACACACCACCTACCATGGACCACTTCACTTGTCAAATAAATTAATCCCACCTTGTTATAAAGTGGAGAAGAGCTGCTCTGCTCTTTAAACAGAAGATGGATGATGTGTCTGGGACCAGATCCAGAGAAAGATGATTGAGCAGGTGAAATGTCATTCATGCACAACTGTCCTTTTCAGCTATTAAACTCTGAAATCTAAATACTAGTAATATTCTTTGTGGTCAACAGAGGAAGACTGTGGAGATGATATGGGGTCACCATGCAGTCTGAAGAAAGGCCTGAGAATGAGGGAGTGTAGGATGAGGAGGAGAGTGTATGATGAAATTATATACATTCTCAATCTTAATAATGATTTAATAATCACTTTTTACTGATAATACTGATGAACATGTTGTTTGTTTAGGAACCAGTCTGTCCAGAAGTCTCCACTGGAGGAGCTTTTGGCTGAGGAAGAGGCACAGAACATAGTGTCACAGCTCCATGTTCATGAAAAAACAAGTGGAGAAAGGGCTGCAGATGTACCAGGACATATTCCCCCAGCCGTTCTGTCTGAGGACCCTGCTGCTGGTGTTGGAACCAACACAAGACTTATCCTTTGCTGTCAGATCTTGCATTCTCATATTTGTGTTCAAGCTTCTTCCACACCCAGCAAACATGTTGTCCACTGCAGGAGACACTGTCTGTCCAGAACACTCACACATACTGCCTGAGAAGCAGATATGATCATTTTCCTCAACAATAACAGTTTCTGATTTTATATTGTACCTCCTGCTAACCTGGACTGGATTGTACAAGTTGCTCTTTTTTATAATAATAATAATTTTGTTTGATATTCTGCAGCAGGTTAGCCCATCAGTGAGAGCTCAGTAACATGACTGCAGCATCACACACTGGACATGTGGAAATATGTTTTCATGAGGTTTTCAAACATAAAGCTCTCTTGTAAAAGTGTACCACTGCGAAAAGAAAACTCATAACATATTGAAGTTCATAAGTTTGATATTTATATACTGGTTGAAAATAGCCCTGTGAGAAATTCATAGTAAATTTAACAAAAAGGAAAAAGTTAATAGCATTAAAATTCAAACGAAGTTAAAATTATTTAATCCTGAAAGAACTCTGGCTAACTAATAGCTCATTTATAACATGGAGTTAAACTTAAAGTAGTCTCCTCAGATAAATAGTGTTAACTTATTATTTTTATATTAAAGTTTCTGTTAACTTATTATTTTTATATTAAAGTTTCTGTTAACTTGTTATTTTTATATTTGATTGTTTCTGTTCAGTGCCCTGAGATGACTTCTGTTGTGACTTGGCGCTATACAGTATAAATAAACTGAATTGAATTGAATTGACAAGTCATTTTTTTAAACCCTGTCAAAAAAAAAAGAATTGGAATCGAGAATCGAACGGAATCAGAATCGAAACGAAGAATCTGAATCGGAACCGGAATCGCTTGAATTCAAACGATGCCCAACCCTACTTAGCAGTTATGTCATCTGCTTTCTCTTCACTTGTGAATCATTGTTCAGTCACATTCTGACGGTCAAGGGCACTCGTTTTGAAGCGAAAACTTAACATGCGTTGGAGATTAGCTTAGTCTGCTACAGCTAACACCTGCTGGACTCGAGCACTGCGTAATATTTACGTCACCACACACTTACGTAATTGTGTTGCAGCTTTTTCTGTCCGGGTTGAAACTGAAGCAGCCGCTTCAACCCAAACAGAAAAAGAAAAGCGTCAGTGAAACACTGTAAAATCCTATCGAAATATCGAAAATATGCTTAAAATTCATATCATCGTTATTGAATAAAAGTATATTGCGAGATATATCGATATTGAATTATTGTCCAGCATTAGCATGTACCATTCTGTCTTAGGGGGAAGTAAATTTGACAGTCATCGGCGTAGAAGTGAAAAGGTACCGTATGTTGTGTTTCCTCAGCAGTATTTTAATAATCATCTCTCTAGTCAAGTGTGCATTTGTTGCATGCTTTCTCCTCCTGTTATAACACAAAACTATTTTTGTTGTTTCCTGTATTATTCCATATTAGGTAAAGTACCATAAAACGCACATCTCTGCTTATCTGCATGTATCAAGTGTGTGGAGGCTCTCGTGTCTTTGATCCAAACTGAACCCATTCCCCTGCCCTCTGGAATGCCAAAAATCTGCAGGACTCTAAAATCTGCCAACTTAAGATCTACAACAATTTAAAACTCTCTCCACCAAAATTAGTAAATTTTTATCCTTTCTCTAAAATATTGTGCACGTTAAGAGTTAAATTTGCATTTTTGTGGCCCACAAGTCCTTTCATTTGGATACTTTTGGCTCACATATGAAAAAGTTTGGACACCCCTGCCAATAAACTAAAATACAAGCCAGATTAACGACGCACTTCTCTGACCAGGCTGCACCACACACAACGTAACTGTGCAAGAGACGTTGTGCAAAACACTGTTCGATTTATTTTCAGCAGATTCTCGAAAGTTACAGTTTATCCAAATGCTAACAAAGGGCAAGCCAAAGAACAAAGGGCAAGGCCACACAAAGACAACAGTGGTGTAATCATAGTAATAACCAAATATTTGGGGCTGAAACTTAAGCAATTGTGGAAAAATTGCTCAATCTCGATTTCTTTCAAGTGAGTTCACCACCGCTGGACTACGGACGAAACAACCTGATAATAATTACATTTAGAGACGTAGAATGAAGCCTGTATACATTCTTTTCTTCACGTTGATTGGTTTTGTCTTGTTGTTTGTGATCATCTTCCTGCTCCGTTTTATATCCTGCAGATGAAAACGGTTTCACGCAGTAATAAAGGATAAATTAATCCCTTACTTGCACGCTGCTTTTCTGCACCCCCTCCACGCAGATACCCTGATGTGCTAACAAGGCTCGCAGCTGACAGCGAGCTGCGTTTTCAACTTCTCTCGTTCAGTCATCGCCGAGGAGTTCACTTCACACGGATCATGAAAGCATTTTTTTTTTGCTTTACATAAAAAATAAGGACCTCTCAACATCTTGAAACATAAAACGGTGCCAAACAGAGCAAAACACCACCGCATGTGGCTCACAAACTCACTCACCTTACACACAATAAATTATTTTACTGTAAAAACAAAGAGGGATCTGCGGTAACTTCCACATTCTTTGTTTACCCCTGAAGGCTTTTTTAATACTTGGCACAGATCTTTTCAACAGCTCTCCTTATGATCACATTCTTTTTATAACTAATGAACCAGTTTCAAAATAGGTCTATACAGTATGTGGATTAAACTTTTATAAAATAAAGCTTCAGCTGGAACCTGCATTGTGGCTACTACGCTCATATCTGATGGTGTTTTGAAGAAGAACAGAGGATCTTGACATCTGCTTGCATCAATTTAGGAATAACTAGATTTAGATAGCTTTTTGAAAAGTAATCAATAAATAATCTATTTGTAGGCTGAAAAAGCTCTTGATTCTTATTATTTTCACTGTACAAAACATGATTATCTCTAGAATTTACTTTAAAAAAAACATTTTTTTTAATAATCTGCACATAAGAAGCTCTGATTTCATGTCCCCCCGCCCCCGCAGCATCTTGCATTTATTATAATAATAAGCAGGTGAATTTGTCTCAGACAGCAGATTGATCTCTTCCCACACACTGGCCTTAACCTTTGCTGGTGATCTTGGAACATGAACAATAAAAATACCCACTCCTGTTATTGAATGGGAAGGGGAACAAAGCATGAAGGAAGGAAGCCCATCCCAAACAGGAGTTCCCATAACTGCTAATTTACTATAGTAGAACGTATATACAATAGCACTTTTTTAAGGACAGATTGAGATTATCTGAATTTGTGACAACCTGTGAAATAATCCCAACAATCCTGTGGACGCATTGAGGAAAATGCTGATAATCAAGAGCAGTTTCTTTGTGACACTTGGGGTCAAATCCTGGGAGAACCTGTCACAAGAGCTTTAAGAGGCTGTTATAAATGTTACTATACATTACAGTAAGGTTTTGAACATAAATCTAAAAGATTTCTGCCACGTGCGATGTTCTTCTCTCAGTTATTTCACAGAAAAACAACAAAGATTGGACAGAAATATGCATGAGCGACTAAAACGCTATTTATTTTCTAACTAGAGAAACTAAACGCTGAGCAAAGGAACCTGCCGATGAAGCTGAAAATGAGTTGTTAACGTTATAAAAGAAGCAAAACAGCAGTAAGAAGCTAAAAGCAGCACATGGTTAACTAAAAGTCATTCAGTTATTTAAAGTAGTGATTCCCAACCCTGGTCCTTGAGGATCCTGCATGTTTTAGATGTTTCCCTGCTCCAACACCTGATTCAGTGCTTTAATTACTTCCTTAAGTTGGGCAGACGCCTGTTAATAATCTTTCATTCAAATCAGATGTGTTGGAGGAGAGCAGAGGAACAACTAAAACATGCAGGATGGCGTTCCTCAGGGACTAGGGTTGGGAACCACAGATTTAAAGGGTAGCTAAAAGCTAAAGTCTTAACAGGTTAACTAATGTTAAAAGTAGCAAAAGATGAAAGTAAAGAGAAGCAAACTGTCAGTGAAAAGCTAAAATTAGCAGAATAGTAGCTAAGAGTGGCAGAGTAGCTTGAAGTTAAAAGTAGCCAAATAGTGGCTAAGAGCTCAGAGTGGCAGAATGGTAGCTTGAAGTTAAAAATAGCCAAACAGTAAGA
>JBBPBX010012182.1:3709-35337 GCA_038048925.1 Garcialebias charrua | reverse complement strand
TAAAGGGCGAGATACACTCGCGCGTCCTCACGATACGCCAATACGCAGCGTACGTATGCCCCGTACGCAGCGTAGCCCCGCGTAGCCCCTCAGGGCAAGTACGCGCAAAGGTATTTTTTTACTACGCATACGCGATTCGCATACGCGATGCGCGGTGTCTGACCTAAACTTCCCCGGCGCCGGACTGTTTTGTATGTTACACAAATGAAATAAATTCCTCTTTTTTATCGCTGATCGGGCCTTTTCTTTTGTTTTTTTGCCTAAAGTCAAGTAACCGCTTCTTCCTCCGTTCACTCGATGAATGAAATGAATGAATTCAGGTCCTACCTGGGTGCGCGATGTTTTATATATTCCCTGGTGGGCTGTGGTGGGCTGTGGGCTGCAGGAAAAGCACTCCCTGTTATTATTTTTATTTCTGAGAGAACTTTTTATAACATATATAGTAGAAAGACCGTATCAGAACACCGCAGAAGTCTGAGCGAGCTGCTCACGATAGGTTTCACTTTGAGCTGACTGAAATCTGTCAATCATTTCAGTAGGCGTGTCAAAGTGACCAATCAGCGAGCTCAGTTGAGTCCTCTCCGTGGAGCGAAAAACTAGCGGAAGTGACGATCGGAAGTGACGGTACGGAGGAAATGACGTAGAATTTGGAGCGAAAACACGAGAATCTACGCGAGAACATCAGCCGAGCTGTAGCAGAGGCTCCGTATACGCGCGTATACGGGCGTATACGCGCGTATACGGAGTCTGCTTCACTGTATCTCGGCCTTAAGCTGAAGCCCATATTATCCAAAAACAACCTGGAGACAGTGATTCACGCATTCATTACATCTAGGCTTGATTACTGCAATTCACTTCTGTTTGGCGTCAGTCAAGCCACCATTGCACGATTACAACTGGTTCAGAACGCAGCTGCCCGATTTTTAACCAGCACACGCAAAAGAGAGCACATTACACCAGTCTTGGCCTCCCTTCACTGGCTACCGGTTCATCTTCGAATCCAATTCAAAATTCTCATGTATGTCTACAAATCGCTGAACAGTCTCGCCCCCGCCTATCTCTCGGATCTGATACACCCATATGTCCCTCCACGTGCTTTGAGGTCAGAGGATCAGGTACTCTTAATAGTTCCAGAAACTCGCCTTAAGCGCAGGGGTGACAGGGCGTTCTCTGTAGCAGGCCCAAGACTCTGGAACGAGTTACCGCTGCTCATCAAACAGGCCCCCTCCCTCTCGGTTTTCAAATCCCGGTTAAAAACTCACTACTACTCCATCGCTTTCAATGCCAGCTGATTTGTATTGGATCGTTTGATTTATGATCTGCAATGTTTTTATGTTTTTCGTGTTGTACTTCATTGTCTGTGTTGCCTGTTGCGTGTTTGTTTGTCCAGCACTTTGGTGTGGACTTGTTCCTGTTTAAAGTGCTTTATAAATAAAATGGTATGGTATGGTATGGTATAATTATGAGATAAGATGTCATAATTATGAGAAAGTATCTCATAATTATGAGATAAGATGTCATAATTATGAGATAATATCTCATAATTATGAGATCCTGATCTCATAATTATGAGATAATGAGTCAATTTTATTTTTATTTGGTGAATGCAATGCTCTTCCGTAGCTAAGCTAGCTGATCTTAACGTTTCGTTTTAATCAGTATAATCCGTTGATTTTGGCTTTGTCTGACACTTTAGCTTTTGTTTGCTATAGGCTACGTGGGAAGTAATTTTATTAATGATAAATTCAAGGTTTTTGACTTGGTTTTGCAGCAGCGAAATGATAAATTGCACTTCCTGCGAAAATGCAGTGTGAATGATTATTGCAGAAGAACTTCCTGAAAAACAGCTGAAATTAGCTAAAAAAAATCTGAAATGTAGCTGAAATTGAAGAACAAGCCTAATTTAGCAGAAGAAAGCAGAAAGGACACGTGTTTCTGAATTTTTTCATTCAACCTTTATTTAGTCAGGTAAATCTCATTGAGCCTCGAGGACTCATTTACAAGAGAGACCTGCTACAAACTAAAGAATGATGAACAGCAATGGTAGAATTTCCTTAAACAATAAACAATAGACGAACATAAGATAAACAATAAACAGTAGACAAGCATAAGAGAGAAATACAGATTTTTTTTAAACAAAGTATCAAAACTAGCAAAACATTAGATGTAGAAAATCAAAAACAGGAACATGTCTGCATTGGTTTTTGCCAGGATTCCAACAGATTCTTAAAACCATTTAGAGAGGTCAGGGCCGAGAGCTTCAGATCTTTTTGTAAGATATTCCATGAAGCAGGAGTGGAGTAGGAGAAGGCCCTTTTTCCAAGTTCAGTCCTCACTGACGGAACACTGCAGGTAATCATGTCCTGAGAGCACACGCTGTAACTGCACTCACGCAAAGACAATTAGGTTTAATAGCAGCACAAAAATTAGGAAATTGGCACACACACAAAAAAAGAAGCTGAAATTAGCAACAAAAAGATAGCTGAAAAGTACGGTAGCTGAAATGGCAGAAAGAAGCTAAACCACCAGAAGGAAACTGAAAAAGCTGAAATGAGCCAACAAAAGTGTGGAACAAACCTAAAATTGGCATCATCCATCCATCCATCCATTTTCGTCCGCTTATCCGGGGTCGGGTCGCGGGGGTAGCAGCCTAAGTAGGGAGGCCCAGACTTCCCTCTCCCCAGCCACTTGGAGCAGCTCCTCTGGGGGAATCCCAAGGCGTTCCCAGGCCAGCCGAGAAACATAGTCCCTCCAGCGTGTCCTGGGTCTTCCTCTGGGTCTCCTCCCGGTGGGACATGCCCGGAACACCTCACCAGGGAGGCGTCCAGGAGGCATCCTAACCAGATGCCCGAGCCACCTCAACTGGCTCCTCTCGATGTGGAGAAGCAGCGGCTCTACTCCGAGTCCCTCCCGGATGACTGAGCTTCTCACCCTATCTCTAAGGGAGAGTCCAGACACCCTGCGGAGAAAACTCATTTCAGCCGCTTGTATCCGAGATCTCGTTCTTTCGGTCACAACCCAAAGCTCATGACCATAGATGAGGGTGGGAACGTAGATCGATCGGTAAATTGAGAGCTTTGCCTTTTGACTCAGCTCTCTCTTCACCACGACAGACCGGTACAGCGCCCGCTTCACTGCGGATGCTGCACCTATCCGCCTATCGATCTCACGCTCCAGTTTTCCCTCATTCGTGAACAAGATCCCGAGATACTTAAACTCCTCCACTTGGGGCAGGACCTCCTCCCCGACCCGGAGAGGGCATGCTACCCTTTTCCGGCTCAAGACCATGGCCTCGGATTTGGAGGAACTGATCCTCATCCCGGCCGCATCACACTCGGCTGCAAACCGCTCCAGCGAAAGCTGTAGATCACGATCTGATGAAGCCAATAGGACCACATCATCTGCAAAAAACAGAGAAGCGATTCTAAGGCCACCAAAACGGATCCTCTCAACACCTTGGCTGCGCCTAGAAATTCTGTCCATAAAAGTTATGAACAGAATCGGTGACAAAGGGCAACCTTGGCGGAGTCCAACTCTCACCGGAAACGAGCCTGACTTACTGCCGGCAATGCGGACCAAGCTCTGACACCGGTCGTACAGGGACCTAACAGCCCTTATCAAAGGGCCTGGTACCCCATACTCCCGGAGTACCCCCCACAGAACCCCCCGAGGGACGCGGTCGAATGCCTTCTCCAAGTCCACAAAGCACATGTAAACTGGTTGGGCAAACTCCCACGCACCCTCCAGGACCCTGCTGAGGGTGTAGAGCTGGTCCAGTGTTCCACGACCAGGACGAAAACCACACTGCTCCTCCTGAATCCGAGGTTCGACTATCCGACGGACCCTCCTCTCCAGAACCCCTGAATAGACCTTACCAGGGAGGCTTAAGAGTGTGATCCCCCTATAGTTGGAACACACCCTACGGTCCCCCTTTTTGAATAGGGGAACCACCACCCCAGTCTGCCAATCCAAGGGAACTGCCCCCGATGTCCACGCGATATTGCAGAGTCGCGTAAGCCAACACAACCCTACAACATCCAGAGCCCTAAGGAACTCAGGGCGAATCTCATCCACCCCTGGAGCCCTGCCACCGCGGAGCTTTTTAACCACCTCGGTGACCTCAGCACCAGAGATTGGAGAGCCCGACCCAAAGTCCCCAGGCTCTGCTTCCTCAGTGGAAGACGTGCCAGTAGGATTGAGCATCAAAAGAGCTAAATAGTAGCTGAAAGAGCAAAAAAAGCTGAAACTAGCAGTAAACATCTGAAAGGAGCATAAGAAGTTAATTAGGTGGAAACTAGCAGAAATTACCATGAAAACTTGAATTTATCTGAAAACAGCTGAAATTAGTTACATAAATGCAAAAAAGGTAGCTGAAAAGGGAGAACAAGCTTAAATAAATTAACATAAGAAAGCAGAAAGCCCAATTACTTTGAAAGAAGCAAACATGAGCACAGAAAGTGGAAATCATCTGAAAAAAGCTGAAATTAGCACACAAAAACAATTACCCGTATTTGCCGGTGTATAGGTCGCACCTTTTTATGTTTTTTTCAAGGCCTGCGACCTATACTCAGGTGCGACCTATATATGGCTTGTTATCACTTTCGGTGAAACAAATTTTTAAATCCAGCTCATTTCACAATTACGTTCAGCTCAGACATATATTTGCTATAATTTTTATCAAACAAATAATTGTTTTTAAGTGTTAATCTTCTTAAAAGCCTTGCTGTGCGCTCCTGTGGCAGATATTTGCAGCAGAGCTAAACGTAAGTGCGACCTATACACCGGTGCGACCTATAGGGATTTTTCCAATCTATTGGTAATAATTGGACAGTGCGACCTATACACAGGTGCGACCTATACACCAGAAAATACTGTAAAAAGTAGCTAAAAGGCAGAAAGAAGCTAAAATTATAAGGAGGAGGTGGAGGGAGCACATTTTTTGCTGAATTAGGCTGAAAAATTAGTGCAAAAACGTGAAATTAGGTGACTTGTAGAAAAAGGTGAAAGTTGCAGAAATAAGCTAAGGAACATAAACTGAAATTAGCAGAAAGAAGTTAGAAGAAGCACAAACATGTACAGTACTGTAGTTAGCAGAAATAATCTGAAAGGAGTGCAAAGCAGCTGAAAATAACTAACTTTACACAAAGAAGCTGAACCAGAACAAAATGTGAAAGGAGCAGTAAAAGGTTGTAAACAGATCTAAAGATTTGAAGGATGTAAAATGAGCTCAGTTCATTTTCTATGAGGAAACATTGACAGAAAATGCTAAATATTTCAAAAAGCTAAAGTTGCACCAGTATCAAAAGTCATAGCAGGATTGAAAGAGCTGAAAGTTTTGATTTATCATTTGCTGAAGCTTGATTCATTCATTCATTCATTCAACCTTTATTTATACAGGCTAGCCTCGTTGAGTCACGGGGACTCATTTACAAGAGGGACCTGTCTCACTCACACCAAACAACCATCCACTCTCACACTCACACCTAGGGTCAATTTAGAGTCACCAATCAGCCTAACAAGCATGTTTTTTGGTCTGTGGGAGGAAACCGGAGTACCCGGAGGAAACCCACGCATGCACGGGGAGAACATGCAAACTCCACCCAGAAAGGCCCCGGACCGGGATTTGAACCGGCAACCTTCTCGCTGAGAGGCAGCAGCTCTACCAGTTGTGCCACCGTGCTGCCCACCGTGCTGTTGATGGCCTTGTGCTGAACTTGCGACCTCTCCAGGGTGTCCCCTGCCTCTCACAGTGATGACTGGACATGGGCACCAGTGACCCCTGCGACCCCAAAAAGGAGGAAGCGGGTAAAGATAATGGATGGATGTAAAGAGCTTGAAAACTGAAGGATGAGAATCGCGCAGAAAAATGTACTTTTGTAAATGCAAGCATTCACACAATTATCGTTTGCCCTAAACCTCATTGTCTTGTGTTTAACTAGAAAAAAAGATGTTGACGGACTGCCACTTCATCTAAATACTTTGTATTCAATGATTGCTTATATGTTCATCAAATTATATTATTGAATTGTGATGTTAGTTTTATTACTACCGTAGCTTAATAGGTGCCGAGATGGTGTCGAGGCAGGGCAGCCGGCTCAGGACCAGAAGGTCCCGGGTTCGATCCCCGGTCATTGCATACCTCGTTGTGTCCCTGGGCAAGACACCCAACCCCGAGTTGCTCCTGGTAGGACTGGCTGGCGCCTTGCATGGAAGCCTACCGCTACCGGTGGATGAATGTGTGTATGAATGGGTGGATGGCTGGTGCTGTGGAGCGTTTTGGGGCCCCTCACAAGGGGCTGGAAAGCGCTATAAGGTCCATTTACCATTTAGCTTAAATTATACAAACTTTTTTCAAATTTACTTATTTTCTTTGGCTTATTTGGCTTTAAGTGTGTTATTTGCAACTAAAATTTAAAGGTACCGTACTCATTGCGATGTCGTGAAGAAGACCCATCAAAAACAACATTCAAAGGGGAAGAGACAAAATACACAGTATTTTTGCTCCTATTATGGTTCCTCAAGTCAACTTCTCAGTATTTTTTTTACCTACAGAAACTGACGAAATGGCTGAAATTAGCTCAAGAGTGGTGGTGTCCATGGAAAAGCCGTTTGCATACCTGCATTCAGGAACTTCATATCAATAAATTAAGAAAACTGCTGGAGTAAACTCTTTTTCTACTTCAAACCATTTAATATAATTAAGAATTACATTTTTATGTTTGATTTCATAATTCGCAAAAAATACCTTTAATATATTTGGAAGTGGAAAAAGCCAATTTTATAGTCAAATTTTGTTTAAATGTCAGCATTAAAATATGGGACAGTGCTCAGGCCTGTTCAGTACAATACACGCTGTTGTATTTTATGATAAATGTTTTTTTCCCCACCCTCACAGTCATCTTCCATTCACAGAAAACATTTGAACACTTAATGCAATGCTGTCAGATAACGGAAACATGACTGAATTCAGGAGGGGATAATTCTGTCTTAAGGCATGTAGGTCAGTCGTACAGCTTTTCAAACAAAAGATGCTCTGTCTGTCCTCATTCATTTATCCCTGTGAGCAGAGAGACGAGGGGGAGTGGGTGTTTAGGCAGAGATAACCAAACCGAGAAGATTTCTCACTTGAGCAGGGCTTTAAGTTAATGTGCAAGCCCTACCAGATTTCTAAAATATCAGTAATACTATGCCTTAAACTCTTAAATATGCCTTTATTGATCTAATTTGGGTTCTAAAAGCTGCATAATAACAGTACAGTACTGTACCTCCATATTGATAGTCTGATCTTGACCTTTATTTATGTTCCTCGACAGAAGAAGAGTTTTGTTCTTTAAATATTGCGCTAACGTGTAGATGTAACAGAACATCTGACTTTGTTTACGTATGTGCCTCAGTTCACAGTTATGGAAGCCCATTTCCACCAGTCTATTAAAAAAAAGGCAAAAACTATCTCAAAATAATGAGATAGTATCTCAAATTTTTGAGATCTCATAATTTTGCGATACTATCTCAAAATTTTGAGATACTATCGCATTATTTTGAGATAATTTTTGCTTCTTTTTTTTAAATGGACTGCGGAAATGGGCTTCCATACACAGTTATAATTTTTACTGTTTTATCATCATCTTTTCCTGCAATCTAAAACAAAATCTGAGTTATTGAGAATTGAGCCACATTTCTTGTATCTGTCTAATTTTGGTTATTGTTGTTCGCTGTTTCTCAATTATCTGTAAAGAAAGCTGCCCGTTCTGACGATTTTCTTGTTCTTAAAGCCAGTAGCTGTTTCTTTAAAGAGTATTTCAACACACACGCAGATGTGCACATGTGGTTTGTCGGGAGAAGTGTGAAATTCAGTGTTTTTGCCAAGAACCTATGTGCAAAGAGGATCAGAGGTTCAACAGCTCTGATGAGCTACATGTTGAGCCACATAAGATACATATGTTAGGAATTGTAATGCAAGTGTGTGAGGAACTTTGAATTTAATAGTTTTTCCCATAAATTAAAAATAAGAATTTAAACACTCTTTGAAAATCTTTCAAAGTATTCGTTTTTTCTTCATATATCATGCAGTGACCACAAACAATTGTTCATCTGTCTTTTCATCAATCAAACAACCTTAAAAAAGGTTAAAAACAACTGACTGCTGTTGTGAAATGTGGCAGATTCTGTTTTATGGCATCAATCATCATCATTGACCAATTTGACCTGGTCTCACTGCCTAACCTCACCAAGGTGGTTCAGCAGATGAAACCAACTAACTGTTCTCTGGACATCATTCCCTCTAAAATGTTCAAACAATCCTTTGATGTAATTGGTCCTTGTGTTTTGTCATTTATTAACAGCTGTCTATCTTCAGGTTTTGTGCCATCTGCTTTCAAACATGCTGTGGTCAGGCCTCTTCTCAAAAAACCAGGCCTAGATCCTACAGCTCTCTCTAATTTCAGACCAGTTTCCCATCTGTCATTTCTATCAAAGGTCCTAGAAAAGATTGTTTTTATTCAACTTCAATCTTTTCTAGAGCTCAACAACCTGTTTGAAAAATTTCAGTCAGGTTTTCGAGCTCGTCACAGCACTGAATCTGCACTGCTCAAAGTACAGAATGACATTCTTCTGTCCCTGGATGCAAAAAACCCTGCACTGCTGGTGATGTTAGACCTCTCAGCAGCTTTTGACACCGTCGACCATCAGGTACTAATCAACCGCTTGTCTCAGCTGGTTGGCCTCCAGGGAGCTGTGCTTGAGTGGTTCAAATCTTACCTGTCTGGGAGAACTTTTTCTGTCATGATAGGCGATCTGTCCTCCTCTTCATCAACCCCTCTGACCTCTGGCGTACCACAGGGATCTATTCTAGGGCCAGTCCTCTTCTCTCTTTACATGCTGCCATTAGGATCAATCATTGCACGTCATAACCTGTCTTTTCACATGTATGCAGACGATTTACAAATCTATCTGCCAGTCACTCCCAACCCCTCACCCAGTTCAAACACTCTTGTCAACTGCTTAAATGACATTAAGCACTGGCTCTCTCAAAACTTCCTCCACCTAAACACAGATAAAACTGAATGCATTTTATTTGGTGCACCTGATGACACCAGCAACATCCTTCCCAGTCCCAGTGTTGGTTTTCCCCTCCCCCACTTCAACCCGGTGGTCAGAAATCTTGGAGTGCAGCTTGACTCCAACTTAAAGCTTGATAAACAGATCAGTTCTGTTGTCAAGACCAGCTTTTTCCAGCTCCGTCTGCTCTCCAAAGTCAAGTCATTTCTCAGCCGTGGTGATCTGGAGAAGGCCATCCATGCCTTTGTGACCTCCAGACTTGATTATTGTAATGCTTTGTATGTTGGTATTAATCAATCCTCCATCTCCCGTTTACAGCTTGTACAGAACTCTGCCGCGCGCTTTTTGACCAACACACGAAAATATGAACACATCACTCCTGTCCTGTCCTCTCTACACTGGCTCCCGGTTCAGTTCAGGATACAGTTCAAGCTGCTCCTGTTTGTTTTCAAAGCTCTGAATGGACTTGCTCCTCTGTACATCTCAGAACTTTTGAAAGCCCATCAGCCCGGCAGAGATTTACGCTCTGCCAGTCAACACCTGCTGGAGGTGCCTCGCTCAAGGTACAAACAATGGGGAGACCGGTCATTTTCTGTTGCCGGCCCAAAAGCCTGGAACAGTCTCCCCCTTGAGCTGCGTGCCACCTCTGATCTGACTCTGTTCAAAACCAGACTGAAGACCCACTTGTTCAAAAAAGCTTTCAGTGTGTAACTTTTATTACTTTTGGTATTTTAGTATGTAGCATTTTTTATTTCCATTGCCTTTTTATTTCCACTTGTTCAAAAAAGCTTTCAGTGTGTAACTTTTATTACTTTTGGTATTTTAGTATGTAGCATTTTTATTTCCATTGCCTTCTTTTATTGCTGTTGTTTCTTATTCTATTTTCATTGATTTATTGTTCCAGTTTATTCATCTTTTTATCCTGTTAAGCACCTTGGTCAATGCAAGGCATTGTAGGAAGGTGCTATACAAATAAAAGTTTATTATTTATCTGGTCAAAGCAACAACATAGATCATCCACTAAGGGGCGCTACAACCATGTGTGAGGGGGTGATTGAAATTAACAAAACAAAGAGAAAGAGTCAAAGCTGGTTCCATCAGATCAGAAATGACTGACAGGTTGTCTTTCTCTGTTACAGTTCAACTTAGTCAACTTTATTTGCTTCAGTTTAAAAAATATGTAATTTCTAAAAGCAAACATATACTGTATACAATATCTAAAACAGCCATATTTGAAACAAGAGGATAAGACTAAATCAAAATAATAAAACTGATGGCTGTGTTCTTTTTGTCTTAGTTTCTTTGTCTCTAATGCTTTAGGTTTGATTTTTCCAATGTAATAATGTATTTTTTTAAACTTATTACTCCGCAAAAGCTTTGCTGTTTTTTCATGCATTCAAATTTTAGTCGCATTGAGTCAGGAGGACTCATTTACAAGCAGTGGTTGAGAAAGTACTCAAACACTTAAGTAAAAGTACAAACAGACAAAAATGTACTCTAGTTAAAGTAGAAGTACCATATTAATATTTTTACTTAAGTAAAAGTAAATAAGTACTTGCTTTTAAAAATACTTAAAGTAAAAGTACTTGCTGAATGTAGTAATGCAATGGTCTACAATACCATTAAGTGTGCCTACCCTATGTATGTTTTCTGTAATGCGTGAATAGTTTTGAGCCATTTTAATGAACAATGCTGCAGATAATGCATGTTTTTATTGGGTTTACGCTGTGACACATTTCACACTTGGACTTGTGATTCAGTGCATCAGAATTTCAGGGATGAGTTAAATACCATTAAGCAAAATATGAAAGAGGAATGATTATATCTTTGAAAGTTTTTATTTAACACAAAATAAAACCAATGTGTAATTTTAATTGCAGTAAACACATTTACGGTAAGTAAAAGTTGTCTGTTTGAAAAAAGGAGCATTAGACGGAACAGGCTCTGATCACTTCAACTCCAGTTTGTCATCAACTCTAGTTAAAATATTGTAAACCTTGTAATGGGTCAATAGTGAACAGTATTTTAACTTCCTGACACCATTTTCAAAACTTGGACCCAAGTGTTGAGACATTTGGAGACATCTCTTGTCTCCTAACATCCCATGAACTGACACATTATAATATTGCAGCAAGAATTTCTTGTTCAAGTTCAGAAGAAGTTGGTTTTCAATGTTTTTTTAATCCAGTCTGGCTCTTTTGGGAGAGAGAATCTGTCCTGCTGTACTGAACAGTCTTTCAATAGTCTTTCAATAATCTTTCAATAAGGGGTGTTGTGTATCTTCTGGCTGAATCTTTGTGGTAGAATCCTTTTTGTATGTGTTAGTGGTGCTGTGGGTGCTCCCAGCTCAATTACATACAGTATACAGTACTAGAATATACATAATTGGTCCAGCTCTTCTTGAAGGAGGGTCTAATGTTACCTGTCCACTTTGCAGTGATTCAATGGACCAACTTTCAAACTAACGACAAATCAAAAAACTGCAACATGAATGTAACTTGTAACTCAAAACATTAGACAATTTTACACAATGTAGTGTAGTAGAAAGTACAGATACTTCATGTAAAATGTAGTGGAGTAAAAGTACCCACATTTAATTCTACTTCAGTAAAGTACAGATACATGAAAGATGTACTTAAGTACAGTAACAAAGTATTTGTACTTAGTTACATCCCACCACTGTGAGACCTGTTTTAAACAAAAAACCCAGATGAGGCATGCACAATAATAAACAGTCATGTTTTTTCATTCAACCTTTATTTATACAGGCTGGCCATGTAAAAGCATATACTGTAAAGTGAAAAGTAAATTAAAGAAGTGATAAATAAATAAAAATAACGGTGCATTATAAAACGGTGTAAAATTCTATAAACAGGAATGCCTGCTTTGATTGATCCCTTTGGTTTTATCAGCATTTAGCACCAGTTTCAGACGGAACAACTCAGACTGAATGATGTCAAAAATAGATTGCAAAAGCTGAAAAACTTTAGCAACTGTTTTTAGCTCGACAATAAACTGTGTCATCGGCATATAAATGTAAAGATGCATCTGACCTACATTACTTATATAGAATGTGAAGAGGGTGGGTCCTAAGTCTGAGCCTTGTGGTACACCATTGTTGACAGTTAAATACTGTAGCTGGAAGAAGTACCATTACATTGAACACATTGCCTTTGCTCTGAGAGGTTAATTAGAAATCCAACTGATGGTGTGATCTGAGAAACCATTTTCTGAGAGCTTATGACGTAAGATTGATCCACTGTGTCAAAAGCTTTAGACAGGTCTAAGTAAAGTGCAGCACAATAATCCTGAGCATCCAATGCTTCAACAACATCTTTAAAAACCTTCAGCGAAGCAGCCGTTGTGCTATGTTGTTTCCTGAAACCAGACTGACTACATGTCTGCTGTCCACCCGTGGCCTGGTATGATACAACATTACAATATTCTTTAAAAACACAACACTTCATGTCTCTTAAGTAGTTTTTTGTCAACATAATGAGAAACATGACCATGGAGGTTCATTTTGACCTTCTCCATGTTTGTAAGCTCTGTCTCTGACACCAGTCATAAATATCCACAGGAACAACTTCCATGCATGAAAAAACAATTTTCTTAAAAGCCTAACAATACAATTTTTATCAAGAATCTGATACTTTGTTAAAATGTTAAATACTATAATGTTCAAAATAAAAGTAGCTCCTAATGGCACAGAAGTGATGCATGTCCCCTTGATGATCTCAAGCTGCTGCATCATCTCACGCCTGTTTCCAATTAGCCACTTGAGGATCCGGTGGATTTCGTAGCCACTCCGGCTCCACGGGGTCTTTAGGCTAAAATTAGCAGCTCACTCAATCACAAACAGTGTGGTTATAAAAACTACCCCAGGATTCTTTTTGAATGACCTGGAGGTCAAAGGTGACTCGGATCCAGCCAGCAGACGCGATTTCTGTGTCAAGGGAAATAGTTTAAATCCTCAGAGAGGTGTGGGCAGGAGGGGAACGAGGCTCACACATTTTTCACTTTGATTAGCTCTGCTGGAGCTCGACAGAGTGACTGAATGATGAACCTCTGCTTTAATGAGTCCGATTTTATTGAAAATGAATGAAGGTCCCGGTGAAGACTTCTGAAAATTTCCCTCGAGTCTGTTGCGTTGGAGATACGGTACATGGTTTCTGACACATTCTTGCTCAGACTTGTAGGATGGTGGGAGAGGAATCTGCTTCGGAAGGCAAATCATTATCTCGAGACGTATGACTCACGCTTCATGGCTTCCTTTATTCCGCAGGGACTCAAGAAGCACAGCTGGCCTAAAACCTTAACACACTGGCACATCACATAAAATAATAATAAAATTTTAAAAAATCTAAGATAAACTCCCATCGTTTTGGAGCTCTTTTTAAATAAAGCTATTCAACTGTTCACTGATGTGAATGCTTTGATGAATACAGGTTGGAAAAGCAACAAAGACAAAACACTGATGTGTATCAGAGGTTGAACCTGTGCACGTTTATGTGTCTACATCCTGTGTCATGCCTGGTTTCACCTGAGAGGTGAGCTAAGCCGTTCGTCCGGGAATGATAACGGGTGATGCAGAACAAAATCCACCAATGATGCAATAGTGTCAAGAAATGCTTGCCAAATTACCCGACAAAGGATTTGCAAATCATTTAAAATAAAATAAAAATACTAAAATTAAGAATTCCTCAAATTGCTGATTGAGAGAGCATCCTGTGCTCCAGCATCAACATGTGGCACGGGGGCTGCACAGCTGCAGAAAGAAAAGAGACATCTACACTTCCAGATGCAGGAAGACAGCCCTGCATCATGAATGGCCCCACTCACCCAGCACACACACTTTTTGCCCTGCTCCCCTTAGGCAGAAGGCTGCGGAGCATTAATTGTAGAACTACTAGACTGAGGAACAGCTTCTACCCTGGAGCTGTTAGACTCATGAATATCTAACTAGAATAATCACTGTGATATCACTTTAATAGTGACATGTCTGCTGATTATCCATGCTGCTGATCTCTTGCCTTTAAGCTGCTGTATTCATATCCATCTGCTCATAACAGACTCGTGTTCAGGCTGCTGTTTAATACACCATGTTATATTACATTACAGTATTATCATTTAGTGTATATCTCAGATCCTTATATACTGTTTCTTTTTTTAATACTTTATATATATATATATAATATATTATATATATATTTGCTATTTTTGGGTGTGGATGCTTAGAGTCTGGTAATAAAGTCATTCAAAACTGGGTGACTGATGTTCTGCAGTATCACAGCAGCCTGATCCAAGCAAGTTAACAAGAAACCTGTTGCTGGTGTTGCTGTCCTGGTGCTGATATTATCAGCCACTGATGCTGAAAACAGGAGGGCAGATAGGAGGGATATGGAGCAGATGGCTGTCTCCTGTAGTCAAAACAAAATGAAGCTCAAAGCTGAATAATCAGCAGTGGTAAGAGACGCATTCAGGAATATTTCTAATTTTTTCCATGGTGGTTTGTTGCACCGAAACTGATTGACTGACTACAGAACTAAATGAAGTACAGGTAAATGCTAAAGTTACCAATCTGGTCTGTTTATTATTTTAAACAGTAAGCAGAGCCAAGATGGTCTAGTGGCAGGGCTTTTGACTACGGATCCGAAGGTCGCGGGTTCGCATCCCGGCCACTACCCAGCTTGGGGTGTCTATGAGTGCACACCTATTTCTCCAGCTCCCCGGGCGCTTTCAGGCTGCTCACTGCACCACCTGGTAGGTGGTTGGGTTAAATGCAGAGACGAATTTCGTCTGTGTATGGGAACATACGCAGATGACAGGAAAAGACATTATTATTATTATTATTATTTTTATTATTATTGCTAAGTAGTTCTGAAACTGCTGAGACTGAGCTGGTTTAAACAGGGGTTTGGTCATAAAGTAAAGATTTGGGGAAATTAACATTTGTGTTATCGTTACAGCTCATGTTGAACGTATTGTGACTGATTGGTTGTTCCTCTGAACTGGATGCATGGTATCGGTATTGGTCGATATTAGCGATAAAGTTAAATATCAGACATCGGCCTTTCCATCAAAAATAACTCACCAAAATAAAAGGCTTCTGTTTTAAGTTTATTTTAAATAAAGAATCTGTCAAGTATATCTATTAATGCACTTGTCGCTTGTGAACAGTTTGAGTTTAGATTTGTGAAAATTCACAAATTTGCACTGTTTGAGTGTTATCACTGTGTTAGAGAGAGTACATGTCATGAATAAATTTGACATTAAACATAATCCCAGTTTGAGTGTTGCATCATTTTCAGCCCCTTTTTGGCATCTGGATTTGGTAGCAGGACAAACGGACAAAGACCATGCAGAATAATGTAGTATTTTAATTCCACGGCAGAGAAAGCTATAGTCTCCATATGTAGGTCTAGGAAAAAATATTGGTACAGTATTGGTATCAGTTGTCAGCCAAAAATCCAATATTGTGCATCCCTACATAGATTAAAGTTTATTTCTACTGAACCTAAACAACCTGTTAGCCAATGTGTCAGATATAGGTATGACCCACACAAACTGTAAAGCATCAATATATAGACTGAAAACAGAAAGAAACAAAGAAAACCTGTGTGTATTGTTGCACAGTTTATGATTACAATAAAGTATTAAAACAGTTTACAAAAATGGTAAAAAAAAAAAAAACTGTTCTACCTTAATAATGCACATGGACATTTTTTTTCATCCAGAAAAGACAAAGAAACTAACGAAGAAGTTTTTCTTATGTTTTCTGATCAGAAGTGTGAGGTTTGTGTGATAAAATTGTACTGCCCAGCTTCCACCCATTAGATCACCTTTTTCCACCCTGATTTAAAAGTTGGTAAAAAAAAGTAAAATGTCATAAAGATAATCTGCTATTAAGAATAATATTATTATTTAAGATATCATGATATCTGTGACAATGCAACGTTGAGGATGTATTTAGTTATTTTGCAGATGTATGGACAGAAAGCACCCACAGAGAGCTGGGCGTGTGTCATCTAGCCCAAAGAAAAGATTATGATGCGTTTCACAACAATGAGTTTGCATAGTAATCCAGGCGCCACAGTTTCTGAACACTAATCCAAGAAAAATGCCAAAGAATGTGCTCCTCCTCACAAGAATCACTTTTGCAAAGAATATTTTATAAAAGTGTTTCATTTTGGCACCTTTGACTCCCCCAGGCTTGGTATAAACCAGGGCTATTCCACAAAACTGCTCAGTGGGCCACAGTTACTGAAAGCCAACAGCTCGGGGGCCGGACATCCAGCGATTAAAGTCATTATCTAAATAAACCAAGTTTTACGATGATCTGTTACCTTTTTAATTTGTTTATTTACTGCATTGCATCATAAATCCAATACCCCCTACAATATTGAACACCCCTGGTAAAAATAGTCTGGTTAATGAAGAAAACTTCAAAATTAGGTGTCAAATGCATTTTTAAAATCTGTGTAAATCTATACTGTTATCATAACTGCAATGATATGTCTGTTTGTGCTAAAATAAAGTTTTGGCAATTGATTTAAAAAAATGTTTTCTTTCTGTATATGCAGCTTTACTGAAGAATAAAGCAGAAAATATTCTGGTCAATGTGGAGTACATTTCAGTGTAAAAGCTATGAATGATTCATTTCTTACCTGTTGTACAGCTTATTGAATTGTCTCAATTTGGGGAAAATAGAGTGTGTGACCGGACTGATGAGCTGAAGGCTAGTCCGAACACGACTCAGACCAGCATCGTAATACAACTCCATTCTCCAAAGTTTCATGGCCGTTCCTTCAAACAAAGCTTTACACCCCCCGTCATTTGATCATACTTTATATGGTTATTTAAATGTACGTACCGGTATTTACATTTACTTAAACATAAACAGCAACATGGACATGTACTTCGCGGCATGGATGTTCACTTAAGACAAAGTGAACTTTGCTGTCATAGCTCCAGTCTTTAAAATTTCACTCCAGTTGATGCAAATGCTAATATTGAAGCAATTACACTGCCATCATTTTGGGACTTTTTTTTTGGACAAAAATATTGAAATTCTGCCAAACATGGCCCCTGGAGGCTCCAGAAGTGCAACACATTAAATCCCCTCTAAATAACCTTGTAATGTATAATGTGACAACAGCATAAAGGTATCCAGGTGTCTTGTTCACGAGTGATGGTGAAATGGAGCGGGAGATGGACCAATGGGTCGGGCCTCGTCCTCAGTAATGAGGACGTTGCTTCAGTCAGTTGTGGTGAAGAAAATGTTGAATGGAATGGCAAAGCTCACAAGTGACTGGTCTGTCTACGTCCCAACCCTCACTTGTGGTTATGAGGTTTGGATCATGACCGAAAGAACAAGATCACGTATAAGCAGCCAAAATGGATTTCTTTCGTAAGGCTCAGCCTTAGAGATGGAGGGTGAGGGGCTCGGAGTAGAGCCGCTGCTCATTCACATCAAACGGAGTCAGTTGAGGTGGTTCAGGCTTCTGATTAGCGTTACGTTTCAGTGAAACTGTAGAGCACTTTTGTGTTTGACAAACAGTCTTTATCTAAGTACTCAGCACTCTTCTTCATTTTAGATAGGTACAAGTAAGTAACAGGTGAAGACACACTACCACCAAGAGGATGTGAGTACAAAAACTCGTATCACCACCGTTAAGATGCTTCCTGGACGCCTCCGTTTGGAGTTTTTCCAGGTACATCCCACTGGGAAGATGCCCTGGGCTGGAGAAGACCCAGAATTCACAGGATGGTATATCTTCTCTGGCCTGGAAGCACCTTTGGGTCACCCAGGAGGAGCTGGAGAGTGTTGCTGGGGAGAGGGATGTCTGGGTTTCTCTCTTGGATAAGCAGTAGAAGATATGAAGCATCTCTTTCCAGGTTTTGGCGTACCTTGGGAAAATATGGCTTTTGTGATCTAGGAGAAATACCATTCAATCTGGAGGTAAATTTTGGGTACAAGTACAAGTATATTGGAACATCTGGAGGATTTGTTCTGGATTACGTCTTTAGAGGATACAACAATCTGATAAGAGTAAATGGTCTATCGTGCCTTGCAGCAACGTATATCACATAATTGGGGGAGTGGTAGCGCAGAGGTTAGAGAAGGTGGGCCTGTGATCGGAAGATCGCCGGTTCAAACCCCGGTACCGACAACATCAAAATGTGGGTGGTAAAGGTGAAACACCCACACCTGCCTCCACCCTCCTTAACCCCCACCATCTGCTCCCTAAACAGGTCTCTTTTGAAAATGAGTTCTTGTGGCTCAGTGAGACTACCTATAGAAATAAAGGGTAAATGAAAGAAACTACCCCCCCCCTCCTTTTATGCCAAAGATTTTCAATGGATCATCTTATGATTGTTTTGATTAAACCTTGATAACTATGTTATTCACAGTCAGTCAGCTTTGGACGTCCAGTGATTAATTTCTAAGAGTTTCACTAAAATCCATCCAGTGGTTCGTGACATATTTTGCTAACAGACAGACAAAGACTTGCGTTGCTTGGGTGGCTGCATGTTGGAGTAGCTCTGATTCATTCATTCTGAGATTTGGCTTTTGGAAACTGTAATTCCTCCTTTTCTGGATGTAAATCACTTTTTTATGATTATTTCCTCTGGTATCAGACACTGTGCAGCTGGAAGGTTTTTTTTTACTAAAATTTTTTTAAATTTGGACATTTGTTTTGATGCATAACCATGACAACAAGGTGTTTTTTGACAACTTGGAACAGCTGATTAACATCTCAAAAACTCAAATAATTTCTGAGCTACAGCCCCAAATTTCAAATGAGTTGAAAAGGAGGCACCGTAGATGCATTACTGTCTCCCTGCTGGCTGTGCTTGAGTGCCTCACCACTGAGATCCTGGAAATGGCAGGAAACGTGGCTCGTGACAGCAGAAGGACCGGGATCGTCCCCTGGCACCTACAGCCTGTTGTCCGCAGTGACGAGAAGCTCGGCAGGAGTGAAGGAGTGGCCATCGCTCTGGGAGGAGTTCTGCCTGGCATTTGGGAGGTTCTGCAGCCCGGGGGAACCGAGAGGCCAGCCGAGTCTGGGTGGATGAATCGGACAGCATCTGTGGCCCGTCTCTTCGGATCTGCTGTGGGATGGACCTTTACAAGAGATTCTTCCTGCCTACAACCATCAGATAACATCTCTTAATGAAACAAGGATAACGAGTTACATAATTTCATTTCCTTTTGGGATTAATAAAGTATTTTTGAACTGAATTGAACGTTAACTCCTAGTAAAACCTAGAAAACCTGGAAAACCTAGTGAAGAAACTGAAAGTTAAACTGGGTTTCTTTTTCAGAAATAAATCATATCTAACACTGAATGCTAGGAAACGCCTTGTATCTGTGACTTTCCTTCCCTCCATTGATTACGGTGACATTCTCTACATGAATGCTCCTACAAGCACCCTGCGGATGTTGGATGTTGTCTATCATGGTGCACTAAGATTCATAACTGGTTGTGATTATCGTACCCACCACTGCACCCTGTATTCACTGGTTAACTGGACATCATTAACCTCACGCAGACTCTTCCACTGGTACATTTTCATCTTTAAATCACTTCTTGGTCTGCTGCCCTCATACATCTCCTCCTACATGTCTTTGCGTGAGTGCAGCTACAGTGTGCGCTCTCAGGACATGATTACCTGCAGTGTTCCGTCAGTGAGGACTGAACTTGGAAAAAGGGCCTTCTCCTACTCCGCTCCTGCTTCATGGAATATCTTACAAAAAGATCTGAAGCTCTCGGCCCTGACCTCTCTGGATGGTTTTCAGAATCTGTTGGAATCCTGGCAAAAACCAATGCAGATATGTTCCTGTCTTTGATTTTTTTTTGTACATCTACCTTATAATGTTTTTGCTACTTTTTCTTTTGTTTTGTTTATTGTTTAATGTATTTGTATCATTGATGTTCATCATTCTTTAGTTTGTAGCAGGTCGCTTTCGTAAATGAGCCCTCGAAGCTCAATAAGATTTACCTGACTAAATAAAGGTTGAATGAAACTCCACATAGTAATGGCAAAATTTTCAACAAATAAATTCTAATTTTATAACCAAATTAAACTATTGGTAAATCTTTTAGAGTTTGTGTAAAAATGATAAAACAAATAATTTGTCCTATTTATTTGATCACTTTTTCATCCTTCCTTCAGCCTAAAACCTGGAATACTTATACCGTATACATGTACTTTGGCAGGTTTAGGCTGAGAAGCTTAAAGAAAGCTTCTTGCCTGGTACTTTTGCTCTCATTGGTGGCACAGTTGCACTCGAGATAGAAAACAACATGCCCACTAAACCAGCGTTACCCATAAAAGGATTAGAGAAGAGAACGCATTAATCGTTTCATTCCTCTGTCGCAACGGGGTCGTCACACACGAGGTGGAGGGGGTCTATAATAAACATGCATGCATTCCTCACCCCCTACCCTGAAAAGCTCTCATAAACACACAGCAAAGTGACCCTTATTCCAGAAAAAAAAATGCACCTGCAGAATGCAGGAACTTTTAAAACAGCCTAAAACAGAGATCATGCACAAAAGCTGCAACAAGCATACGCCTGCCTACTGCTGCAGTTCAGCTCAGCCAATTAATATGCTGAACAACACTCAGCCTCATGGTAACTCCCCACCACCTATTTAATTAACACCCACACTCACCCACAAATTCCATAGGGCAAAATAATAAAAGCATTGAATGTCTGGCTGAGAAAGACAAGCAGCATGGAAAAAAAATACAGAGAAAGACAGAAAAAAGGCAGAGAGAGAGAGGCACTGAGAGGAGAAAAAGAGGGGGTGTTGCTCAGGAGGAGGGAGTCTGAGAAAGAGTTTTTGAAACAGTGAGAACTGCAGGCATTTGTGAGCACATGGAAACAGCAGCCAGAGCTGGAACAAAGAGCAGAAAGAAGAGAGGAATCCATGAAGAATCACACAGGTACAGCTGATCTACTTTTCATGCACTGATAACATGACCACATGTTGAACAGCTGCAGAAACGCTTGCAGGAATAAACTGCTTTTAAGGGCGTGAGACAATATTTCTGTGGATTAGAGTTTGTTTCAAAATCAACTACTGTACAGTATAGTGTCCAGAACTTTTTTGGTGTTTTTGCTCTTCAAGTTTTGGGCTCCCACAGAACTTGTTTGGTTCAGAGCCAGGAGAAAATGGAAGTGCTGTTCGGGGTCACCTCAAGAAGGCTTTCAGCGCTCAGATTTATTTATCTTAGTGTTTATGGGATGGAAACTAGAACGTTGTAAATGTTTGGTTATCTAAAGCCATTTCTTAGCTGGAAAGCATGGTTTTAAAAAAATTACATGAAAATAAATCAGTGGATTAAATGGGATTTTAACAAAGAAAGAACAAACTCCCAACAATTTACAGTATCAGAGATACTGTAAATTGTTGGGAGTTTTTAATTTAATTATTTGTCTCAATGAAAGAAAACCAAAAAAAAAAGTCATTTCTGCAGTCCAGCATGATGCGTTTTGGTATCTTTTAATTTATCAGGCCTGTGTTAGGCTCTCACAGGTAAACCATATTTCTGATGTCTTTATGTCTGGCAGATTTCTTACAAATAGCCTTTTTTAACTGGAAAAAATGTCTATTTTTTGTTTTGTTTGCCTTTCGTTGGCTGTTTTCAGTGATTTGTGTGTGTATAAGATAAGATAAAACTTTACTGAACCTGCAACAGACAACTAAATTATACCATACCATACCATACCATTTTATTTATAAAGCACTTTAAACAGGAACAAGTCCACACCAAAGTGCTGGACAAACAAACACGCAACAGGCAACACAGACAATGAAGTACAACACGAAAAACATAAAAACATTGCAGATCATAAATAAAACGATCCAATACAAATCAGCTGGCATTGAAAGCAATGGAGTAGTAGTGAGTTTTTAACCGGGATTTGAAAACCGAGAGGGAGGGGGCCTGTTTGATGAGCAGCGGTAACTCGTTCCAGAGTCTTGGGCCTGCTACAGAGAACGCCCTGTCACCCCTGCGCTTAAGGCGAGTTTCTGGAACTATTAAGAGTACCTGATCCTCTGACCTCAAAGCACGTGGAGGGACATATGGGTGTATCAGATCCGAGAGATAGGCGGGGGCGAGACTGTTCAGCGATTTGTAGACATACATGAGAATTTTGAATTGGATTCGAAGATGAACCGGTAGCCAGTGAAGGGAGGCCAAGACTGGTGTAATGTGCTCTCTTTTGCCTGTGCTGGTTAAAAATCGGGCAAAATTTTTGGTCCCAGAGGCACCAAAACAGCCTCACAGCACAAAAAACAAACGTTTCCTTAACGTTCTCTTTAACACAGTTTGATTCTGTCTGCAACAACACTGATGCATTCAACACCAAACTGCACTTCTTTACTTATACTATTAAAAGGATGTTTTGCCCATTTAGATTTGGGAATGGGACTTATAGAATCATTATCTGTTATGCAGCTAAGCTAGCTCAATATTTGGTTGAAAAGTAAAAATTTATGAGACTTTGAATGTTTAAAGGAGCTGTATGTAACTTTTCTAACGTTAGCAGTGTTTTAGTTGTACATATTAATGTAAATGACAATGATATAACAGGTCTGTGGTTAATTTGCATATAATTTAAAGACCGTGTAAAGTGAATTTCAACATTTTCTTAAAATAAACATTATAAATGTGATAATTGTAATCTTGTAAATGAGTAAAAAGTCTCAAAATTGTAGCTCAATTAATTTTGGAGTTATAGATCAAACTGTGTATAAAGATATTTCTGTTTCAGGATTTTTTAGGCGTGGTTTAAATGTGTCCGTGTTTCGTCACACGGTATAAAGCCCCACCCCCTGCAGCTCCAGCCGTATAAATGCGTTCTTCGCATCGGTGGAGCCGTTCACTCGCGAATCGCAGATAGCATCAGATAGCAATAGCATAGATATTTTGTTCATTGTTAGCTAGCTAATCAATTATGCCTCGTTCGTGCATCTTCCCTGGATGTCGCAATGGTCAGGGCACCCGTACAAATCATAACGTGTTTTTATACCGCGTGGTTTTATACTGAGTATCTGTAATGCCTGGATAGGTCAATGGATAAAGCGTTTGCCTTCTGTCCTAAACCTTATGGGTTCAATTCCCGCATGGTACAACTTTTTTTTATTTATTATTCATTCCAGATTAAAAACACACAAGAAAACTATTTACAAAAACAGCGTAACTCTTGGAAAAAGTAGCTGCTGTTACAGACAGAACTCAGATAAAAACAGAGCAGGTTTACTGGCTCTGCTCCTGTCTGCCTCTCCACACACAGCTCAGCTGCAGGCCGCAGTACTGCGCTGAAACCACGCCCACGCGCTGACACGCCCCCACAGTTTCAGACCAAGGGAAAATTATGTTTTTTCATGATTTTTGAGACTTAATTTTATAAGGAAAACAATGTTTTTAATCAGTCAGATTTATATGGGTGATTAATAACACATATTTATGCCATGTGACAAACTAAAAACACACATTTAATTTAACTTTACACGGTCTTTAAATATCTTTTCAACCCCCAAAATGCTCACTGGATCATGCTTAAAATCTGTATTTTGTTTGTTGAATAAATAGAATTAAAAAACGTGTGTTAATATTGATGTTGATGTTGTAATTGGTATTGCCGGCGATGAGATAAACAGGACAAATTCTCTAAATAAACAGTGAAAAGTCAGAATTTTCTTCTGTTTTACAAGGAATGACAGCAGATATGACTGTGTGAGTGATGTGTGTGTGTTTGCTCACTCCACAGAAATGGCGTCACTGCACAGGAACCTGACTGCACTTCTCTTTTTTGCCTTGCCTCTCATTCACACCCACCTCTTCGCTCATGCTGCCACCACCTCCCCACCCACGACTCGTCGATGGATCAAATTCCTGACCATCGGGGGCTCGGACGATGACTATGGCGATGAGTATGAGGATAACTACAGCTCTCCTCCAAAATTAGTGGCCTCCTCGGTGAAGACTTCTCTTTTTGCCACCAGGCCTAAGCTGTGTCAGTATGACCCCTGCTCGGAGAGTCAGGGGTCCTGCGAGCGTTTCGCAGCTGACACCGGGTGCCTCTGTCCTGGGATGAGTGGAGGGGACGCGCCTCCCCACGCTCCACGCATCCAAGCGTTGTCACCCATCACTGAAGGGGAGAACGCAGGGAAGGTGGAGGTGCAGTGGTGTGCTCCATCCTCTGTGGTGTCTTCTTACAGGGTGGTTGTTGAGGGGAGAGGTGGTGACACTCTGGAGTTTGGGGAGGCTTCACGGCGAGGTTTGGCGGGATCTTTGGAGGTTGGGACGAAGGTGTGTGTGCAAGCAGTGAACGAAGCAGGAGGAAGCAGTCCCACAGAGTTCTCCTGCAGGAGGTATAACCCCACTAAAGACCAGTTACTGCTGGTCTTGGTCATAGGTGGAGGTGTGGCCTTCATTCTTCTTCTCGTGATTGTGGCTGTGATTCTCTGCAAATGTCAAAAGAGTCAAAAGGCAAAGAGAAACAGAAAGCGGCAAAGGACCGAAGGAAACCCGTCTTAAGGGATCATCACCAACTTAACCCAGTCTTACAGAACAAGCAGCTTGGTCTGTCGGACAAAGGTGCATTTTCTTTATTAACAGAAAAAAAAAGTTGTTTAAACTCCTGTTTCAGGGAGTACTAACACGTGTTTAAATACTGTATGTCAATTAACGTGTTATAACTACAGGTTCATTTGCTGGCAAATTAATTTCTGTAGACTTTGTGTAGTTTATTTTTTATTTTTTGTATTTTTTATTTTTTTTGTCAAAACCTAATTTTAATTATACATGTGAAGTCATAGAGTTTAGGTGTCTGACCTAAATGTAATAAAAATATTTTGATATGAAAAAACTGGATGTCCTGTTTTATTTACATTGGACATAAGACAGGCCTCTTCACTTGCTGTTTTTAAGTCTCTTCTTTTTTCTTTGGCTTTTCGTAAAATCTGAGATGTTTTAACTTTGTTTTATTGTGTTCATATTTTATTATTTTGGTACTGTTTTTAGACCTTTCCATTTTATGATTGTATTGTATTTTATGATTGTGTACACGTACAGCACTTTGGTCCTGTTGGGTGCATAAAGTGCTCTATAAATAAAGTTGGTATGATATTTGTTTTGAATTAAAAAAAGATTCCATGAATAAATATGTTTAATAAAGTTATTATATCCTTACATAATCTGTGACAGTGAACCCATGTAAAAAACTGCTTTTATTTTGAAAAGGCTCCAACAACAACCTTCTAGTGACCTGATTGGCTCACTGCCTAAGCCACGCCCACTCCATGTACTGTACACAAGCCAATTACAGTATGTACCAAGCATTTTGAGGGAAAAGGTGCACACAGTATTCTTATTAGGAGAGGATTACAGTTCAAACTCACAGCCAGGATGGAGCACTCAGGTAAGTTCATTGCACTGATTTTAACAGGAATCATTTAACTATAAAGGATTAATCTGAATTCAAAAGATAAAAATCACCTGTAGCAGTTTATCTTATCTGTAATAAGTAGCTTATATAATACTGTTAGAATTGTTTACAATTAAAGTAAATAATATGTATTTTTTAAGACGGTGCTTATATGAAAAGAGCATGTCAGAGCATCTCGGCAGTCTACTGTATATGGAGTCAAACAGGAAGCTCCATGTAAAATGCACTTGGCTACCCAAGCGTCACAAAACAAACCATGTAAAATATTTATGATTTTTGCAACGCTTGTAGCTACACACCTAATACACACAGTTCCATGTTTCCTGAAAGAGCAGCTCATGCCAGCTCTTTTACCATTAATCTAAGATGTATTTAAGGATGGCAAGGAATTGATTGCTTATAGTGAAGGGGGATTAATAACTTCTGTTTCCATCACTAAGATGTACGAGTGTTTTCAGCTTGTCATGCACATAAAAACACATGTCGTTCAGCAACTTTAAAGCCATATTACAAAACATCTCATTGCATGTAGATAGTTTTTATTTAAATGTGCTCATAGTCACTAAAATGGCTTTGCTCTAATGCACATATACGTCAAACTCAAGGCCCAGGGGCCAAATGTGGCCCTCCTTAACATCTTATCTTGCCACCAAGGTGTTGTTTTAAATGTAAAATACTTTTATCACTTTAATTTTTTCAGTAATATTTGATTATGATGGCAAAAGTGCAACAGAGAACATCAAATGAGACCAATCAAACTCTGTTTTGAGGACTCTGCAACCAAGAAAAGATGTTAAGTTTCTAACTTTAGTCAATGTCAATTCTGAAACTGGCCCTTAGTTTGAAAAAGGTTTGAATTTTGGCCCCCTTTTGTAAGTGAGTTTGACACCCCTGCTCTAATGGATAGGTGCATGTTCAGTAATAAAACCTGTGCTTGCACACACACGTGTAAGGACGAAATAGGCCGTTGGTCATGTTACACCCAACCCATCGTACAGTCGTTGCCTCCCTCTGACAATGACTGCAACCATTTAATCCAGCTGTTGCAGTTTCCTTTCAGTGTTTGTCAAAGGGACTCACTCGTCAATGTTCTTTTTCTCTGTTACTGTCAGTCTCCTACAGCGACTTGAAGGAACTTGTGGAAAAGAGCCAGGATCTAGTTTTAATTGATGTACGAACTGAAGGAGAGGTGGCAAGAGGAAGCATTCCTCGGTCCATTAACATTCCACGTGAGACTTTTTTTTCTTTTCAGTTACTTCACGGGCATACCAAGGAAACAAAAACGTAATGATGTTGGCGTGGTAGGAAAGCACTGTTTTACATAATGAATGTGCTGCGGTGTGCGAGTGCAAGTCCGGTTTGACAGGTTCTCTGTGCTTTGCTTACCATAGTTGCTTGTCGCCATTTCACATTTTCTGTGCGAGCAATGTTTTATCTCGTCTTCCTTTTGTTCCAACAGTTCATTTGATAGGTGCCGCTCTGCAAATGACCCCTGAGGAGTTCAAGGCCAAGTATGGGAGACTCAAACCTGCAACCAATGCACCTGAGCTGGTGTTTCACTGCCAGTCAGGCCGGAGAGGCGACTCGGCCGTGGACATAGCCCATAATCTAGGATACGAGAAGTAAAAAAAGTGGTTCACTGTTTTAATATCATGTTTTGATGTGTACGAGACAACGTTTTATATAAACCGATGATCTGTGTCTTCTTTTTCAGAGCCCGTAATTATCCTGGTGGATACAGTGAGTGGTGTATGAAAGAAAGGAACCTGCCTCATAAAGCATTTTGAAATGTATTATAGATCTTGAAACATATACATGCAACAGTGATTTTTTTTATTTTATTTAGTTGGTTTGCGTACGGTTTGGCATTGTATTGAATACTGATGACAAAAATGGCACACAAATGTAATACATTTTGCTATTTATTAAACCTCTGTGCTGAGATTATTTTTGAGAATGTATTTTCTTAGTGTAGCTTTTGACTCATCTGCCACTGATAGAATAGAAAATACAGAGTAATATTAAGTTTATTATCGTATATAAAAAAGTATTCGCTCAAGCCAGAGCAAGCAAACAACAGTTTCATTTTAAATTTTTATAGACATCTTGACCTAAACCCAATTTATATGATAAATGTAACAGATACTCTTGTTTGAGCCCTCGAATAAGGTTTTAAAATCTTTCATGTATGTTGTATTGTTTTTGTTTTGTCGGATTGCATTGATTATGTATGATTGTGTTGATGAAGAAAAAGCAAATAGTTTGTATTGTACTATATGTGACATTAAAGCGAAACAAAACCCAAATTTAACTTTTTTAGCTGATAAACTCCCCAGAATGTGTGAAAAATGGTCTACGTGTATTTGTATTTGAATCTAAAAATATTATGTATGCAAAAAATTGACTGCACATTTTTAAAGCTATAAATACCCACTGTAATTATTTGCTTGGTATTAGGAAATACAACAAACAGGATTAGTTAAAATTTTAAACACACACACACACACACACACATACACATAAAGCTGAAGTTGGCCTTTCAGTTTCTGATTATGACTCTGCTTTGAAGTTCAGACAATAGTTTTTGGAAATAAAAATAAAAGGTAAATTGTAGGGGTGCAGGAAAAAAATTGATTTTTTAAAAAAGAATCTAGATTCTTAGTCCTGGCGATTCAGAATTGATTCTAAAAGCCCCAAATTTGATTTTTTTTTTTTTTACATTAAAACCCAAAAGATAAAGAAAATAAAAACATATCTTATAGTATATGAAAGAATACATAAAATGAAAAGTGGCAGAAAGAAGAAGAAATCTTATTTTATCTGCCCCTTTTTTCAAAAACAAAACAAGTTCAAAAAATCAATTCAAACAATAATCAACAGAGCAAAAAGCTAACCTAATACTGTACTGGTTATTTAAGTTACACAATTTAATGCATTCCTGTATTATTTGTTCCTATTTTTGGTATAAATATCAAACGATGCAAAAAAATTGATACAATAAGGAACCTAAAATTATTGTTTTAAATAAATGTTCTATTTGTTTACATTGTTGTTTGATGTTTTCAGTTAAAATTATTGTTTTAAATGTCACGATTTGGTTCCAGTGGAGGACGCAGACCCAAAATGCAGGCGAACAGGACTCAGAGACAAAGTGTAAAAATAATAAACACTTTAATGATCAAAACAATAAACTGACGGTGCAGTAAACTTACAAAAACAAGGGGAAAACGAGTAGTGGCTCCACCAGACTTCAGGGAGGTATGATTATGACCCGGCGAGGAACAAATGAAATGAGAGGGCTTTTATACTATGAGGGAGAGCAGGTTGGCAGGTGGCTGATGACAACAGGTGAAAGTGATTAAGGATGCAGACTGGAACTGAGGAGTGATTGAAAACAGAAAGAAACATGACAGGCGCAGAGCCTGACAGGCGCAGAGCATGACAGAACCCCCCCTCAAGGGTGGCACCCGACACCCCCAAGAAGAGCCCCCCACAAGAACAAGGGCGGGCGGAGGGAGGCAACAGGCAGGACGGCGGGCCAACAGCAGCCAGATCCGGGAGGCGCCCAGGAGGACGCCCATCACCAACAGCCAGATCCGTGGGACGCCCTGGAGGACGCCCATCATCATCAGCCAGATCCGGGGGACGCCCTGGAGGAAGCCCATCATCATCAGCCAGATCCGGGGGACGCCCTGGAGGACGCCCATCATCATCAGCCAGATCCGGGGGACGCCCTGGAGGACGCCCAACATCATCAGCCAGATCCGGGGGTTGACCAGGAGGCCGCCCATCGCCATCAGCTGGTTCAGGAGGACGTCCAGGAGGTCGTCCATCGAGCGGCGAGACGTCAGGCGGGCGACCAGAGTAACGCCCAGCAACGGCCGGAACACCTTCGTCGGCCGGAACACCTTCGTCGGCCGGAACACCTTCGTCGGCCGGAACACCTTCGTCGGCCGGAACACCTTCGTCGGCCGGAACACCTTCGTCGGCCGGAACACCTTCGTCGGCCGGAACACCTTCGTCGGCCGGAACACCTTCGTCGGCCGGAACACCTTCGTCGGCCGGAACACAGTCGTCGGCCGGAACACAGTCGTCGGCCGGAACACAGTCGTCGGCCGGAACACAGTCGTCGGCCGGAACACAGTCGTCGGCCGGAACACAGTCGTCGGCCGGAACACAGTCGTCGGCCGGAACACAGTCGTCGGCCGGAACACAGTCGTCGGCCGGAACACAGTCGTCGGCCGGAACACAGTCGTCGGCCGGAACACAGTCGTCGGCCGGAACACAGTCGTCGGCCGGTACTCTGCCGTCGGCGATGCCAGGACCCCCGTCGTTGGACGCCGAGACGTCGTTGGGCGCCGAGGCGGGCGATAAGACGTCTGCGGCGACGGGACCCTCTGTCGAAGATGAGGCGTCTGCGACGCTGGGACCCCCGTCGCCAGGACCCTCTGAGACGTCGTCAGGACCCTCGTCGTGGGGACCCTCTGCTGAGACGTCGTGAGGACCCTCGTCGTGGGGACCCTCTGAGACATCGTGGGGACCCTCTGCTGAGACGTCGTGGGGACCCTCGTCGTGGGGACCCTTTGCTGAGACGTCGTGAGGACCCTCGGCTGAGACGTCATGGGGACCCTCGTCGTGGGGACCCTCTGAGACGTCGTCGGGGACCACGTCGTGGGGACCCTCTGAGACGTCGTCGGGACCACGTCGTCAGGACCCTCTGAGACGTCGTCGGGGACCTCGTCGTCAGGACCCTCTGAGACGTCGTCGGGGACCTCGTCGTCAGGACCCTCTGAGACGTCGTCGGGGACCTCGTCGTCAGGACCCTCTGAGACGTCGTCGGGGACCTCGTCGTCAGGACCCTCTGAGACGTCGTCGGGGACCTCGTCGTCAGGACCCTCTGAGACGTCGTCGGGGACCTCGTCGTCAGGACCCTCTGAGACGTCGTGAGGACCCTCGTCGTGGGGACCCTCTGAGACATCGTGGGGACCCTCTGCTGAGACGAAGACCCCCGGTGAAGTGAGGCCTCCAGATGGATGAGTGAGGACCTCAGGACCCAGGACCACCTCTGGACCAGTATCTGTGGAGACAAAGAGAAAGAGAGACACTGCTTCCGATGGACCGGGTGCAAGACCCAGCCTTGGTGCAGGAGCCAGTTTCGGTGCAGGAGCCAGTCTGGGTGCTGGAACCAGTCTGGGTGCTGGAACCAGAACCAGTCTGGGTGCTGGGACCGGAACCAGTCTGGGTGCTGGGACCGGAACCAGTCTGGGTGCTGGGACCAGTCTTGGTGTTGGCACCGGAGGGACCAGTCTTGGTGTTGCTGGACCAGAGCTGGGAGGTGCAGCCTCTGGAGAGCTGAAAGGTGCATCAGGCTGAGAAGCTGCTACTAGGCTCAGATGTTCAGCTGTGGGTGGAGGGGTGAGAGCTCCAGCTGTCTGTGAGCCAGTGGCGGCTGGTGATATTTTTTTATGGGGGGGCGCCATAAAAAATTTTTAAGCATGTGTAGAAGTATGCATAATTATGTTTGTATACTGTAAAGTAAGTTTGTTCATGTTTTTTATTTGTATATATCAGGTGTATCCATTTGTATAAAACTATCATTAATAAAACATGGTTCATCTTCACCTTGTTTGAGGCATCAGTGTGAAAAGAGAATGGGAGTGTTCTGCTTCCACTTTTCAATTGTTAGACAACTTCTATCATATTCTGTTATTATTTTAGTAATACAAGTTCATAACATAAATAGAATTGTGAGGGTCCAGACTTAAATAAGGACAAAGGTGTTCAAAAATCCACCAAATAATTCAATTTAACAGTTCCAAAAATAAACTAACAAATAATTAAATTTCAATGAAAAATAAATCAAAAGATAATAACAAATTTGGCCCAACTTAAACAGGTCAACTGAAGTCTAACAAGGAGGAATGATTCCAGATTAGATTTTAAATAACTGATTTATGGGGAAGAAAAATGATCTATTTTACTGTGATCCACCTGATGAGCTCCACCTATACTTAAGGCTGCAGTCAAGTACTCTTCGCTGGAGCATTGATGCCTACTCATGGTATTTATGCTTCTAGCCAGTTTGTGAGTACAGTAC
>JBBPBX010012181.1:12345-37015 GCA_038048925.1 Garcialebias charrua | reverse complement strand
ATATATGAATCTTTATTGTCATTCAAAATTGAATAGTGCATCATGCAAAGTTTAATTAAAATTAGTTGAACAGAACCAAAAAAATACCTTTCAAAAACCCAAAACCTGACATAAATTATAAAATTAATATGGAATTACTTTTAGTTTATGTTGCTTTAATGATGTCTTTATATTTGTACAGGGGGGCTGTCAGGGGGATATGTTGGACTGTACTGGAACAGCTGAAGCTGCCGTGTTGGAACATCTACGTGTGGCGTGGAATAAATGGCATCTACTCGCTTCTATTTTGATGCGGCGTGACATCCCACTACTCCTACGTTCAAGACTCTATGGTTCAGTGATACGTCCCGTGCTGTTGTATGGCGCAGAAACGTGGCCAATGACAACAAAACTCTAACAGCAATTTCACCGAACCAACATGAAAATGTTCCGATGGAAGAAACGCATTAGTCTTAAAGATCACATCCAATCGACCGAAATCCTGCGTCGAGCTGGCTTATGTGCGATTAAGGACGCATGGCGGCGACACAGTTTGCGATGGTTTGGTCATCTAAAACAAAGTGAAAACAGTGCTATACTTGCTATTGAAAACCTTGAAGTACCTGGTACCCGTCCCAAAGGCCGTCCAAAAAAGATCTGGGCGCAAACGATTCAACAAGATCTGAAAGCGCTGAACCTCAATGAACTGGACGCAACTGACCGCCTAATCTGGCATCAAAAACTTGGCGACAAAGAAGTAGCGTCCCACCCCGGAATCGTTAAACGAAGATAGATAGATAGATAGATAGATAGATAGATAGATAGATAGATAGATAGATAGATAGATAGATAGATAGATAGATAGATAGATAGATAGATAGATAGATAGATAGATAGATAGATAGATAGATAGATAGATAGATAGATAGATAGATAGATAGATAGATAGATAGATAGATAGATAGATAGATAGATAGATAGATAGATAGATAGATAGATAGATAGATAGATAGATAGATAGATAGATAGATAGATAGATAGATAGATAGATAGATAGATAGATAGGGGTTCTGTCAGGATCTATGTTTTTGTTAGTTTTGTTTTTAACCTTTTTTGTCATAGGATTAAGCCTATTCTGTATTTTGGGTCAGTCTCAGTCATGACAGTTACTGATAACATTTGCTCAAAGCCAGATTTTTTCTTAAACAGTGTGGCTGTCCATTAAAAAAAAACATTTTGTATAGTATGTATTAAAGCATTCATTAATAATAAAAAGTTCACAGTAATTTAAAAAAGTCTAAATTGCGACCGATGTACCCTGAAAAGTTGCATGCAAAAAATGTGTAAGTAGTATGATTGGAAACTTTTCATGAAAAAACACTTGTACTGTATATGTGATATTTCTTTAATTCACTGAAGAACACTTACCCTTTAGTTACCAGTTATAACATCTTTGGTGGTCAAAGCAATAGAAAATCAAACTGAAAATGACTGGGATCATCATCAATTGCTATAGGAAGCATATAAGATGAAATTTGGAAAACAGGTTATAAAGTAGAACGTTTTATGTACCAAAAAAAGACTCAAATAAAAATCTACACTTCAGAAATCCCTTAAACACTGAAGTAATGCAGACACCTGGTAACAAAAAAAAAAAAACAAAACAAGCACAACATTATAATAAAATAGTCCAAATCTTACTAATCTAAAAACCTGCTGCTGGTAAGACATCCACATATTCCACTTAATCCTTACTCAGTCCCCTGACAAGAATCTGATCAACATTACTTCTAAAAATATTTTACTGTTTCCTTTCAAAAACAGGATTGTTTTTAAGTTGTTTTTAGTGCTGCAGATATATAAAGGACCACAACAATAAACCATTTTAAAGATTCAGTTTGACATTTTCAGATTGATCAACAATGTGAGAATATTTAACTCAGCTGCTCACAGAGTTTCTTCAGGGCTGCCCAGAACAGAAGTTATATTCATTTTCTCCTATTTTTTTTATTTTTTTTGTACAGTAAAAGCACTTTTCAGGCCAGGGCCAAGTCTGCACTGACTGGACTGATGTGAGACAGAATGAAGAGAGCAGGGAGAGGAAGTTGACCCTGACCTTCTCTCTTTCTCTCTTTTTACTTTCATCTTCTCCATCTTTTCTCCTGTTTTTCCCTTCACTCCTTCTCGTCTCCAGCAGTGGCTGAAATTATTAGATGTGCTGGTGTGTCCACACCCCCACACATCCCACCACTACAGTTTGTGAGGAGGACCGAGGATGGTTGTGTGAAGCTGAGAGAGTGTGTTGAGGCATAAAGGACCCTCTCAGCCTTAAGCCAAGTTCTGTCCATCCAATGGAGAGCCCAGACGGTGTGATTCAGCCCTCCTGAAGCCTGGAAAGCACTTACTCATTCGCACATGCACACACACACACACTCAGAAACACTCAAAGAGAAAGTCACTGACATCCTTTCGCCTCTTAAGTTGCCACAGTGAGGCTTCATTGGTGAAGCAGGAGGGAGAAGAAGTACAGAGGAGCAGCTCTGCATCTGTGAATCCTCAAAGCAATGTCACCTTCACCTGGATGGAAGGATTCAGGATTTCTATGAGGACTCTAAAGGGTACAGGTGAAATCTAACTTCTTACAAACTTCCCAGAAAACAGAGTCAACTCCCTCCAGGGCAAACACATAAACTGATCTACATGTCGAGGGCAACCGGCATATTTTTAGACGTGCATCCATGATTTAGTGGGAAAGAGGACTGAATGATGGAGAGCCTTATAAGCATGAATCTATAAAGCTCAAGGACTTTAACTTGGATATTTGTTCCGTTGTGTGACTGCATGAACCACCTTCTTAATATAATTCTTGGACTGGTACAGTAAGGTTGCAAATGTATAGTTTTTGGAAGTAGGGTTTTATATTTTGGGGGTCCAATGGAGTTTTGAGTTTTTCCTATTAAAAAGGGCTTAAGGCAGAAAAGTCATTTAAATGGTATTTTAAATATAAAACTTCAGCAAAATGTAAATGTTTAAAGCTTATCAATAGCGTCTGTTACACCCAGAATGAATAACAATAGATTATACAATTCTGCTACACATTAATCTTCATTAAGTCAGAGAGAGTCAGAGAGAGTCAGAGAGTCTTTATTGTCATTTGCACCGCATGTGGTACATGTGATGAAAACGAGATTATGTACACAGGGTCCCAGTTACATCCAACAACAAATGCAAGAGAAAAACAGTAATAACATCTAGGATTAACTAAGAAAAACATCAATACACTAAGCCCTAATGTAGTAGAAAAACATCATTATAAACAGCAGCACGAACATGAGTCTGTATGAGCAGATGGTCACAAATGAACACAGCAACAAGAAAACAGATCAGCATGGCACATGCTTAAGTATATTTTACTGAAATTACACGTAGGCACTGACACATCTATAAGGATTTTCATGCTGTTAAAGCAACAGTAGGAGCTCTTGACTTAGGATTGTTAAAAGGTTTATAATGAATATCTTACGTGTTGAAGATGACTTCTGAATGACCTTATTTTGGATACAAATTTTTTCTGACCAGACTGACAAACCAACAGCTAGCCTGAACAGGACAAAGACAAAAGGGGGTTGATGCTGGTTTACAGCAGCTTGAGTCTAAAATGTTTTATAACAGTTTGTGCCAATTTGCTTTCAGGTTCACATTGCGCATTGCTTTGAATCTTTTATAATTATTTTGAGATGCAAATAGCAGTAGTTCACTGTAACACTTAATAGGTTCAAGGTTCAAAGTGACTTTATTGTCATCTGCTTCTCATGTGGTACATGAGGTGGAACAAAATTGTGAACTCAAGGTCGCAGTTACACTAAAAATAGCAATAATATAAACAGTAAAAAATGGAAAAAGTCTAAAAGGATCTAAGCTATACGCTAAACAGTAATAATATAATGTGGTGTATTAAACAGCAGCCTGAACGTGAGTCTGTTGTGAGCAGAGGAGTATGAATGCAGCAGCTTGTGGGTAATGCTACATCCTCACCAAACGCTTTTTGCGCAGCCGAAGCAGCCACTTTACATTGAAAGTCTATGTGGCCGCGCATCTTGGAGCAGCGGGGCGTGACGCGGCGCATCTTCAGCATTTCAAGCAGCGCAGCAGCACCCGGCAGTCCCTTTTCACGCACGCGCGCAGCCAAGCAGCAGAGCAGCAGAAGCAAGAATATTCTTGCTTCTGCTGCTCGCTGCGTCGCAGCAACCAATCGGGAGAGACTCTGCTATGTGAGGACGCAACGACGACGGGACTTTCTGTGGACGAAAACAGCCTCCGGTAGGAAATCTGGCATTTTTAAAGTTGCTGCTGTCCACTCGAGCGTTCATCACCCCAAACATTAAAAAAAAAGTTTTAATCTCAACAAAGACTTTTGGAGCTGCAGTTCGGCTCGTAGAAAACCCACTCAAATAGTAACGAGGCTGACGTGAAGCTGATTTTATCTGCTCGGTGCACAGAAAAACAACACATAGCTGACCGGGAAGGGAGCCAGACGCTGCTCCCAATGCGCGTCTGCAGTGGAAACAGACATCTGTTGACAAGCAGCAAACACAGTGCGTTGGGAGCTTTTTGATGCGTTTAGTGAGGACCAGGCATCAGAAATCAGCAGCAAGGATAATCAGCAGCACAGTGTCAGATCTCAAATTAAAGTGGCATTACTGTGATTTTTTTATGGTTAATAATTCATGAGTCCAACAGCCTCAGGGTAGAAGCTGTTCCTCAGTCTAGTGGTTCTACACTTATGCTCCTCAACCTCCTGCCTGAGGGGAGCGGGGCAAAAAGTTTGTGTGCAGGGTGAGTGGGGTCCTTCATGAGGCAGGTGGCTCTCTTCCTGCATCTGGAGGATGTAGATGTCTGTGATGGTGGGGAGACTGACTCCAACATCTTCTGTGCAGCCTTCACCACTCCCTGCAAAGCTTTTCTTTCTGCAGCTGTGCAGCCTCCATGCCACACGTTGATGCTGGAGCACAGGATGCTCTCCACTGCACACCTGTAGAAGGAGGTGAGGACTGGGCTTCCCAGTCCAGTCCAGTCAAGTCAAGTCAAAGTCAACTTTATTGTCAGAACTGCAATATGTACAGGACATACACAGGATTGAAATTGCGTTTCTCTCAGTCCCTCGGTGCAACAGTAACCATTTAAACACTAAAACACTGAAACATTTAATAAACATAAGCATAAAATAGTAAAAGTGTAACACTGTCCTGAGTTTTTGCATAGTAGTATAAAAGTATGAAAATTTACACCAACACTAAAACACTAAACATTTAATGAACATAAGCATAAAATGAAATAATAAAAGTGTAATACTGTCCTGAGTTTTTGCATAGTAGTATAAAAAGTATAAAAAGTATATCTATAAAATAAACTGAAGGTTCTAGCATTGACATTTGCAAAGAGTGGCAAAGCAGCATATGAGTTAATGTACACAGTATATGTATGAGGTAGTTGATGTTGGTATAGAGGCAAAGTGGCATATGCAGTAAGGCACATAAGGCACATTGGGCATCCTTAAATAAGGCTAGTCAGAGAATACTGTATATGTATCAGCAGTAGTGTAGATATAAAAGTAGTGTAAATGTAAACAGTAGTAATAAATGTAAACAGTATTAATAAATGTAAACAGTGAATGTAAACAGTAGTATGACTATAGGCAGTAATGTAATACAAACATTAGTGCAAATATGAGAAGTAGTGCAAACTGAATGAGCACATGACCGAGAGTTTAGTGAATAACCCGTTTGATGACACAGAGTCCAGTGTTAAAATCTTTGTGTTGTGTGGTAATGTGTGAGAAAGTTTTTTGTGTTAAGGCAGTTCAAATGGGAGGGGAGGCAGAGCAGGCAGAGTGTTTAGCATCCTGACTGCCTGATGAAACAGAGCTGTCGAGCCTGGAGACTTCTCAGTCTCCTCCCTGATGGCAACAGTCTGAAGCAGCTGTGTAGTGGGTGTGTGGGATCACCTGCCATGCAGAGGGCTTTCCGAGTGAGGCGGTTGCTGTGTAAGTCCTGCAGTGAGGGGAAGGAGGTGCCGACGATCTTCTCAGCTGCTCTCACGATGCGCTGGAGGCTCTTGCGGCAGGATGCAGTACATGCACCAAACCACACAGTGATGCAGCTGGTCAGGACACTTTCTATGGCACCTCTGTAGAAGGTGCACATGATGGGGGTTGAAGCTCCAGCCCTTTTCAGCTTGCGGAGAAAGTAGAGACGCTGGTGAGCCTTCTTGGCCAGTGATGCAGTGTTCCTGCTCCAGGACAGGTCCTCTGAGACGTGCACTCCCAGGAACTTGGTGCTGTCTACTCTCTCCACTGCGGTGCTGTTGATGGTCAGAGGGGCATGTTGGGCATCCCTCTTCCTGAAGTCCACAACAATCTCCTTTGTCTTCTCCACGTTGAGAGTGAGATTGTTGTGTCCGCACCACAAGGCCAGGCGGCTCACCTCGTTCCTGTAGTCCGTCTCATCGTTGTTGCTGATGAGACCTACCACTGTTGTGTCGTCCGCAAACTTGATGAAGTGGTTGGAGCTGTACGATGGTGTGCAGTCGTGTGTTAGCAGGGTGAATAGAAGGGGGCTCAGCACACATCCTTGTGGGGCCCCTGTGTTCAATGTGATGGTGCTAGATGTGTTACTCCCGACCCGTACTGTCTGTGGTCTCCCGGTCAGGAAGTCTAGCAGCCAGTTACACATTGAGGTGTTCAGCCCCAGACTGTCCAGTTTAAGGATGAGCTGTTGGGGGATGATGGTGTTGAATGCCGAGCTGAAGTCGATGAACAGCATTCTAACATAAGAGTCCTTCGTGTCCAGATGTGTGAGAGCTGTGTGGAGGGCAGAGGAGATGGCATCGTCGGTTGAGCGATTAGGTCGGTATGCAAATTGGAAGGGATCCAGGGAGGCAGGGAGGACAGATGTGATGCTTTTCATGACTAGCCGTTCAAAGCACTTCATCAGGATGGGGGTGAGTGCTACTGGGCGATAGTCATTGAGGCATGCNGTTAGCCCACTGTTTCATTCTGCATGCTACCCACTCAGGGGAAGGAAGCAGTACAACAATGTCCCACATTGCTGAGGGATTTCAATAGTAAATATTTGTAGTTTTTAAGATGAGTTTTTTGCTTGTCTGAGGATGCACAGATTGATAGATCCTGGTGAGTTGAGGGAGGAATTACATCCACCATCAGGCACAATGCTACAGCTAATTAAAATCTGCTAACACAAGAAGGTCAGTTTCACATCTATTGAGCTAACTTTTTGTGTGGAAGTAGCTAACAGCCATTTCCATAATATACTGAGCTTGCAAGATCTCACATTGGTAGTACATAAATAGTTTAAAACTCAGATTAAAGTTGCCGGATGATACACATTCCCTCAAGAAATGCTAGGCCTTTATTGACTTGCTGTGTGCTTGTGTCAGAGGTCTACTGGCCTCTGAACGAACAACTCAATAGAGATCCTAATGCTTACATCTCTTGTTTTTGGAGGATTAACCTGCTGTGTTTGATGTGTTCTACAGAGAATGGTAAATGGACTGTACTTATATAGTGCCTTTCTATCTTATCAAGATATTCAAAGTGCTTTAAACACAATCTGTGTCTGCATTTACCCATTCATACAGCACTCTACTAGATCTATACAAAGACGATCTGAATCTGTAGAGACTAATCAATGCTTTAGATCACATTCATACACCAATAGGACACACATCTGAGGCAATGACGGATTCATTGTCTTGCCCAGGGACACTTCATCATGTAACTGCTGGTGGAATAGAACCCTCAACTCTCCCATTGGAGGACAACTGCTCTAACAGTCATAGCTGTCTCTAACTACAAAGAAGGTGTTAAATGCGTAATGTGAAAGTGAGTGAACTGAGGAATTATTTGAAATGATTTACACCTTTGCTCCAGCTTGGGCTTAGCATTACAAATCCTGCATGTTCATTTTTCTTCTATGTATGTTTCTCCTTTTCTTCTCGTCCCCAAGTGACTAGCAATATTTATGCTTTGACAAATAAAAGAGGAGGTACAGTATATTTCAGGGGGAAAATACAAAACAGAATGAGGGAGACAAAGTGTAACAGACACACAGCAAGACAATCAGGTTTCTGTAAAAGATGATAGTGAAAGTCATAACTTATAAAAACAGAGGCTCTGTGATGTGAAGAATCTGAGACGGAGGGGAAAGTAAGTTACAAACTACTTTACTGTCAAGCAGGAGTGGGAAGCTGATGAGAGGCGAGTGTGTGTGTGTGTCTAGGGACCAGTGGTGTTGGGGTGGTGTTGCCAGGTTATCTGCTGAGACACAGGGATTCCTCTTTCTCTCTTTTTCTCAGTCTCTCTCAGTGTGTCTCACTTCATCCTCCACTGATCAAGGTTGCGGCGGAGCTGTGGAAGTTTGGAGGGTATCCATGACACCAGGCACTCGAAGGGTGACTCCGCACTTTCCCAACACTGCTCATCTTCAATGCTGACAATAACAATAACAAGTATATAGTTACATATACTATTACATGCTTAATGCACATTATCTGCAGTATCTCATGCTGCAGGTCTTTACTTGTGCTGTAATCACCCTCTATGTGAAGACTGAATATAACTAGATACCAACGAGGGAGAAATGATACCTGGGGAGACAAAGATCAGGTGGGAGTAGCAGGAGCTGTTGGGGAAAACACTGGGGAGGACTGAATGATGACAAGTGAAAAACAAGAAACTCAAAAGACAGGAAAATAAACAACCCACAAAGAGAATAAAAATAAAAGATGAACACAAGGAACTATGACACTAATTACCTTAGCAGACACAGAAAGGTTTATTACTCAGTTATACAGATATAGAGTTTAAAAATATGTATGATAGTAGCTAAGAATCATTTCCGACAAATACGCCAAGCGCTAGGTGTTTATTTAAGATTTTTATATAAAACAATGGAATGCCAAGGCTGAATACATTACTCAAGAGAATGTTAGTTTAATTTCCTTTTTTGTTTTAGCACATTTCTGGCATTTGTTATTTGCAGTTTTTACACAGTCAGAAATGTGTTTATTAAATTTATGCAGTGCAGTTTTTCCTCTAAATGTATGCATGATACCACTTTTAACTGTAGACAAATGTTTCAAAAGACTTGTTTGGTTGGCAGAGCAATCTGAGGAGAATATCTTCCTTTAAAAGACCTTTGAGAATTAGATTTAAAAAGATCAGATTTGAGTCTGCAAATGATGCTCGATCCTCTGAACACAGGCTTTAGTGTCTCAATTTTTTTTTGTTTTTTTAAGTTCTCAGGTAATTTCCACAATTTCTGATCTCTATGTCTTAACCTTTATGAATGATTATCACAGTAAAAAGCATACACAAGATTGAAATCTGGTTCAGTTTTCCATTTTATCTAAAACAGGAGGATTTTTTGAACAGGGTATTTGAATACAATCTACAGTTTGTTTAGGTTTATGCTCACAAGTATTTGGATCATTTAAGGGCCAGTTTACACGGCGCGTATTTTGAGTGTAACCGCTACTTTCTCTTTGCGTCTTTGCTTATCGCCTACACGACGCTGCTGGCCCCCCTCTTTGACTCCGATACTTTTCTGATCCTGCTCACAAACCGTGTTTCCATCCATTTTCATTTCGAATTTTGAGCTAATTTTTGAAATCTCGCAAATATGTAAATACAAATTAATGCGAAGCAGAAGTGTTTCCATCTACTGGCTTGTAGCGCATCTACCAAGCCACGCACAGCGTCATTACGTCAGACGTCAGCGTCATTACGTCAGACGTCAGCACTGCGCATGTCTACAGTAAACAGGAAGTAGCGGTTGAAAACAGAACCCGGCCACACATCTCGTCAAAATGGAGAGAATATTTCAGGTACGTGTTGCTATCGGGCAAGTTGTATTTATTCTGTCATGCCAACTAGTTTTAGCGATGTTACATGTTGTCCGGAGCGGAAACAGCTGAACGTCACGTGACGTGAATGTTCGCTACGGCAGAACTGAGTCGGAAAATCTGTTTCCATCTGTCGTTTTGCGCATCTGCTCATTTTCGAAGATCCCAAAAACCACCTCAAGCGAGCGTATAAACTTTTTGGCGAATTTGAGGAAGTAAATTCGGATTTTGCCGTTTCCATTAAGCTTTTCTGCTGCGATACTTCAAAATGCGCATCTAGAAACCTTGATGGAAACACAGCTTCAAGGTGGAAGTTTTTCGCTGACCCCCCGTTGATAATGTAAACATCTCCCGTGGAGCTTTTGTTTGAACACATGCACGCAGCACGCACGCGCAGACAGCCGGCATTTTAACAATGGCGGTGGACTGGACAGTGGACACACGCACCACTTTCTGAACTATAGCTGATGGAATATATTTTGATTCTCATATTTAATTATTCTACACCTTACCTGCATCTGTGTTGGAAGAGAGCCAGCTGCCTGGATCCAGTTGTCTGTTAACGAGGCAGTCGGACATTTCACGTGTCACGCTGCACTATAACATACTAAATGTGCTATATATTAACAGTTTAACAATAATAAACAGTATTTATGTTAGCGTGGGAGATATTTAAATTTATCTGAGCTAAATGAAGCTATCTGGACTCGTTACGTCATGCCTAACATGCTGCATGTTGAAAATGAAGACACCAGGTTGATTTTTAATTTATTTATTTATTCAACACCACAAACTCATGTCACAAACACTGAGAATTAAATTGAACACTTTTAAAAACACGTTAACCGAACTTTAATGAACTGGACTCTGTTGTTTTCATCCTGGTGGACACTGGACCCACATCCGAACCGGTTCGCTTCGTGGAACGACAGCTTCGACCTCGCAGGAAAAAAATAAAAATAAAACCTCAGTTGGTTGTTCTGTGATCGAACTAAACACAAGGAAACATTATTAAGAACATTGTTTACCTTGTAGCGCTGCTGGAAATCAGCTGATTCTCACGGACTAAAGTCAGACATGTTGACGCGGTTCCGGTCCAGTCAGCAACTGGTGTGCAGCTTGTTAGATGAAGCGGTCCCACTTGGTGTCAAATCTGTTGACTCTTATCCAAATTCCAGCTTTAACTTGTTGTTAACTTGTTGACAACAACTTGTAGTAGCTGAACTTTTAGCCAGAGAGGAAAACAGGCTGCCTCGTCTGCTCTGTTTACCTCAGGCAGCACGCATGCGCAGTAGTGAAGGTTCCAAAAATCACAGCGCCATCTAATGGCCCAGCATGGTAACTACAGTGAAGTCATGAGGACTGGGGGTGGGGGGGGGAGAGTCGTATCCACAGAATTTGCCTGTGTCAACGCAAAACTTTTGACCTAATTAACATGCCCATAAGTTCCGTTTCCCCCACACAGTGTCCGTGTAAACAGGGCCTAAACCTCAGATTGGAAATGAGCATTCTGTAACATGATCTGTGTTATTGAAACCAGGTGCAGACTGACATGAGGAGCTCAAGGGTATATGGTATGGACTGTACTTATATAACACCTTTCTATGTTATCAAGGTACTCAAAGCTCTTTACACTACAATCTGTGCCCTCAAAAAAATATTGTTAGAAAAGTTACAGACTGCACTACAAAGTTACATAATGAAAGGACTTAAACGATCAAATCAGCTGTATTCGCTGTCTCATACCTCATAAACAACAGCCGGAGCACTCTAAGCGCACAGGGGAAGGAATGGGTTTGAATAAAAACTGTAAAATAAATATCTGTTTCTGTCATCTTTACGGGCGGGTGAGAGTGTATTAATTTTAAAGCCGCTTTATTGATGTCGTTGTAACTGTCAAAGTGCATTTATTAAGAAAAGTTAAACTGAGACACACTCTTACAATGTCAGCTAACAAATATTTTTTTTAGGCTTTTCTCTTGCTAAATTTAAATGAAATGCAGGGTTTCCGCTCACTGCAAAGTGGGTCTGGTCTGTGGGTGTGCGCACTAGTGTTGTTTGCGTGGTAGCGAAACTATTTAAATTCAGCTGATTTGACAATTTTAATAATTTATTAAGAAAAGTTAAACTGAGACACACTTTTACAATAATGTCAGCTAACAAATAAATTTTTAGGTGTTTATCCTGCTAAAATTAAAATACATGCAGGTCTGTTTGCTGCCACTGCATGGCTGGTGCTGTGCGTGCTCGTTTTGTTTATGCGGTAGCGAAACTATTTAAATTCCGCTGATTTGACCATTTAAATAATTTATTAAGAAAAATTAAACTGAGACACACTTTTACAATAATATCAGCTAACAAATATATATTTTTAGGTGTTTCTCTTGCTAAATTTAAACAAAATGCAGAGTTTCCGCCCGCTGCAAAGCGGGTCTGGTCTGTGGGTGCGTGCACTCGTGTTGTTTACGTGGTAGCGAAACTATTTAAATTCAGCTGATTTGACCATTTTAATCATTTATTAAGAAAAATTAAACTGAGACACACTTTTACAATAATATCAGCTAACAAATATATATTTTTAGGTGTTTCTCTTGCTAAATTTAAACAAAATGCAGAGTTTCCGCCCGCTGCAAAGCGGGTCTGGTCTGTGGGTGCGTGCACTCGTGTTGTTTACGTGGTAGCGAAACTATTTAAATTCAGCTGATTTGACCATTTTAATCATTTATTAAGAAAAGTTAAACTGAGACAAACTTTTACAATAATGTCAGCTAACAATTTTTTTTAGGTGTTTCTCTTGCTAAATTTAAACGAAATGCAGGGTTTCCGCTCGCTGCCCGCACACGTATTGTTTCATCAAAAGTAGCGAAACAAATATTTAAATCCAGCTCATTTCACAATTACGTTAATTTATTAAGGAAAAGTTCAGCTCAGATACATATTTGCTATAATTTTTAGCAAACAAATAATTGTTTTTAAGTGTTAATCTTCTTAAAGCTTTGCTGTGTGCTCCTGTGGCAGACATTTGCAACAGAGCAAAACACTCGGACCACATTTCCGGGTTGTCTCAGCGGTGACTCCTTACGTCAGCGGTGACACGTTACGTCAGCGGTGACGTAGGTGCAACTTAAATAAAGGTGCGACATGTTTATGGATTTTTCCAATTTATTGCCAATAATTGGACAATGCGGCTTATAGAGAGGTGCGACTTATCACGCGGAAAATACGGTAGGTACTGAAAAATGATGGTGGGCTTGAAGTCATAAAGAGGAAGTGTCCTTTAATGTTACACATCTAAAGCAGTTGTATTTGAGAAAATGTAGTGGGAAGCAGAACCTTTTGATTTTGCAAACCAAAAGAAGTAGAGCTCTTTGATTGAGTCTGTAACTTAGATTAGGCAAATAAAACAGAAAACTGATCATAAATCTGTGGGTGTTTGTGCAGCCAGCAAGATGAAGTATGATATTTGAGGTGACACTTCCTCCCAGCTGTGTTTGTCCAGTAACAGAAGACGAGCAGGCTGTCAGACTGAAGCTGATGCTACGTCTTTTCTGAAAGACTTCAGCTTGGACAGACAATAATCTGCAAAGTCAGCCCAAACTACAGCCAAAGAGGAATAAAGTGCACCAAGATGGATATTTGTGTCAGTCTTGAGTCAGCATTTACACTTTTGTTTCCCTGATTCTACTTTCTTCCTACGTTTTTTTTAGACTTAAGCACTTTGTGCTATTTTAACATTGTATACATCAAAATGTTTAGCTGTACTATGATGTTTAATTTCTGTAAATTTTATACTTTTTAAATATTTAATTTAAATTAAATTTACTAGAGGAATACTGTACACCAATATCTCAATTTTTTTCAAAAACATTGTTCAGTTTGAAACCTACCTTGGGGTATTTGCTCCATTATTGTCTTTTTATGCTACTTTTATAGTTTAACTACAGTTCTGGCACTTGTCACTTTTACATCTTTGTTGTAATGCTGGATGATGATGTCATGTATGTATGTATAAGTATGTCCTTTATGTCAATGCCTGCTGACAAATGTTGCAAATTAATTTCCCTACGGGGACAAATATATCTATCTATCTATCTATCTATCTATCTATCTATCTATCTATCTATCTATCTATCTATCTATCTATCTATCTATCTATCTATCTATCTATCTATCTATCTATCTATCTATCTATCTATCTATCTATCTATCTATCTATCTATCTATCTATCTATCTATCTATCTATCTATCTATCTATCTATCTATCTATCTATCTATCTATCTATCTATCTATCTATCTATCTATCTATCTATCTATCTATCTATCTATCTATCTATCTATCTATCTATCTATCTATCTATCTATCTATCTATCTATCTATCTATCTATCTATCTATCTATCTATCTATCTATCTATCTATCTATCTATCTATCTATCTATCTATCTATCTATCTATCTATCTATCTATCTATCTATCTATCTATCTATCTATCTATCTATCTATCTATCTATCTATCTATCTATCTATCTATCTATCTATCTATCTATCTATCTATCTATCTATCTATCTATCTATCTATCTATCTATCTATCTATCTATCTATCTATCTATCTATCTATCTATCTATCTATCTATCTATCTATCTATCTATCTATCTATCTATCTATCTATCTATCTATCTATCTATCTATCTATCTATCTATCTATCTATCTATCTATCTATCTATCTATCTATCTATCTATCTATCTATCTATCTATCTATCTATCTATCTATCTATCTATCTATCTATCTATCTATCTATCTATCTATCTATCTATCTATCTATCTATCTATCTATCTATCTATCTATCTATCTATCTATCTATCTATCTATCTATCTATCTATCTATCTATCTATCTATCTATCTATCTATCTATCTATCTATCTATCTATCTATCTATCTATCTATCTATCTATCTATCTATCTATCTATCTATCTATCTATCTATCTATCTATCTATCTATCTATCTATCTATCTATCTATCTATCTATCTATCTATCTATCTATCTATCTATCTATCTATCTATCTATCTATCTATCTATCTATCTATCTATCTATCTATCTATCTATCTATCTATCTATCTATCTATCTATCTATCTATCTATCTATCTATCTATCTATCTACTATCTATTAGCTTTAACCTATAATTTTGGTAATTTTAGCTACAGTTTTGCTACCTTTATGTGATTATTTTGTTAATTTTAGTTTATGTAAATGGTAAATGGAGCTTATTTATATAACATTTTCCAGGCCCCTATGAGGGGCCCCAAAGCGCTTTACAATACCAACCATCCACCCATTCATGCACACATTCATACACCGGTAGCAGCAGACTGCCATGCAAGGCGCTTTCCAGTCCTACCGGGAGCAACTCGGGGTTAAGTGTATTGACCAGGGACACAACAACACATGGTGTGGGGAACCAGGATTCGAACCTCCAACATTCCGATCGGGGGACGACTGCCATTACCGCTACTCCACGGCCGCCCTACATTCTGTTTGTTTTAACTATGTCTGCAAAGTATGGCTATTGTTTCACTACTTTTAGAATATTCTTTATTACTTCTAGCTTTAGCATTTTTTTTGTTAATTTTACCATCAGTTTTGGTTCATTTTAGCTTCTGCTTTGCTCCTTTTGGCTTTATTATCCATTTTGCTACTTGTTGGTTTGTTTTGCCACATTTAGCCTACATTCTGTTTGTTTTAACTTTAGCAACAGAGTTTTAGCTTCAAGAAATTATTAGTCACTAGACACTCAGCATTCCATCTATCAATCCATTATCTTTACCTTCTTCTTCCATTTTGGGTCGCAGGGGTCACTGGTGCCCATATCCAGGTATCATTGTGCAAGATGCGGGGGACACCCTGGATGGGTCGCAAGTCCATCACAGGGACATAGAGAGAAACAAGACAAACAACCATTCACCCTCTCACTCACACTAAAGGACAATTTAGAGTTACCAATCAGTCTAACATGCATGTTTTTGGTCTGTGGGAGGAAACTGGAGTACCTGGAGAAAACTCATGCATGCACAGAAAGAACATGCAAACTCCACCCAGAAAGGTCCCTGGACCGGGATTTGTACTGGGGCAACCTGCTCATTGAGGGCAACAGCCCTTCCAACTGCACCACCATGCCGCCTGCACTCAGCATTCATTTCTCTAATTAAAATTGGAAGCTTTTTCAAATCATTTTAATTAGTTGTGATGTTGAATAATGACTGCATTCTGGTTCAGTGAATCTCAGGTTTGTTATCTTAGTTACATCATGAGGACTTCATCACCTCCTTCCATCACACCTGCACAACGATCTTGGACTCCATCGCTCCTCTCAAACAGGCTTCTTCAAAAATCAAACCACCTCCATGGCTCAACGAAACAACGCGGGCTCTTCAACAATGCTGCAGGAAAGCAGAGCGAAAATGGAGGCGCAACCGGCTTCACGTATCCCAGGGAATACTGAGAGACTGTCTCTGTGATTATCAAAATGCTGTTAAGCAGGCCAAGTCACAGTACCTCGCCAATTTAATCTCCACCAGCTCTAACCGGCCAAGGACGCTATTTAGCACAATCCAGTCTGTCATCAATCCCTCTGCCAATGTTCTGAAAACTGCCACTCAGTCTACCTGTGACGACTTTCAGAGCTATTTTGTCAACAAAATAGACTCTATCAGGCAGAACATTGTCAGCCCATCAAACACTGTCCAATCATGTGCGTCTGCAACAACCACCGCTATTTTTGACGAGTTCGACCTGGTTTCACTGACTCACCTCACCAAGGTGGTTCAGCAGATGAAACCAAAAAACTGTTCTCTGGACATCATTCCCTCTAAAATGCTCAAACAGTCCTTTGATGTAATTGGTCCTTGTGTTTTGTCATTTATTAACAGCTGTCTATCTTCATGTTATGTGCCATCTGCTTTCAAACATGCTGTGGTCAGGCCTCTTCTCAAAAAACCAGGCTTAGATCCTACAGCTCTCTCTAATTTCATCCCAGTGTCCCATCTGTCATTTTTATCGAAGGTCCTGGAAAAAATTGTTTTTATTCAACTTCAATCTTTTCTGGAGCTCAACAACCTGTTTGAAAATTTTCAGTCTGGTTTTCGAGCCCGTCACAGTACTGAATCTGCACTGCTCAAAGTGCAGAATGACATTCTTCTGTCTCTGGATGCAAAAAACCCTGTTCTGCTGGTGATGTTAGACCTCTCAGCAGCTTTTGACACCGTCGACCATCAGGTACTAATCAACCGTTTGTCTCAGCAGGTTGGCCTCCAGGGAGCTGTGCTAGAGTGGTTCAGATCTTACCTAACTGGGAGAACTTTTTCTGTCATGATAGGTGATCTGTCCTCCTCTTCATCAACCCCTCTGACCTCTGGCGTACCACAGGGATCCATTCTGGGGCCAGTCCTCTTCTCTCTTTACATGCTGCCATTAGGATCAATCATTGCACGTCATAATCTGTCTTTTCATATGTATGCAGACGATTTACAAATCTATCTGCCAGTCACTCCCAACCCCTCACTCAGTTCAAACACTCTTGTCAACTGCTTAAATGACATTAAGCACTGGCTCTCTCAAAACTTCCTCCACCTAAACACAGATAAAACTGAATGCATTTTATTTAGTGCCCCCGGTGACACCAGCAACATCCTTCCCAGTCCCAGTTTTGGTTTTCCCCTCCCCCACTTCAACCCGGTGGTCAGAAATCTTGGAGTGCAGCTTGACTCCAACTTAAAGCTTGATAAACAGATCAGTTCTGTTGTCAAAACCAGCTTCTTTCAGCTCCGTCTGCTCTCTAAAGTAAAGTCACTCCTCAGCCGTAGTGATCTGGAGAAGGCCATCCATGCCTTTGTGACCTCCAGACTTGACTATTGTAATGCTTTGTATGTTGGAATTAATCAATCCTCCATCTCCCGTTTACAACTTGTACAGAACTCTGCTGCCCGCTTTTTGACCAACACACAAAAATATGAACACATCACTCCTGTCCTGTCATCTTTACACTGGCTCCCGGTTCAGTTCAGGATACAATTCAAGCTGCTGCTGTTTGTTTTCAAAGCTCTGAATGGACTCGCACCTCTGTACATCTCAGAACTTTTGAAAGTCCATCAGCCCAGCAGAGCTTTACGATCTGCCAGTCAACACCTGCTGGAGGTGCCTCGCTCAAGGTACAAACAATGGGGAGACCGGTCATTTTCTGTTGCCGGCCCAAAAGCCTGGAACAGCCTCCCCCTTGAGCTGCGTGCCACCTCTGATCTGACTCTGTTCAAAACCAGACTGAAGACCCACTTGTTCAAAAAAGCTTTCAGTGTGTAACTTTTATTACTTTGGTATTTTAGTATGTAGCTTTTTTTATTTCCATTGCCTCCTTTTATTGCTGTTACTTTTATTCTATTTTCACTGATTTATTGTACCGGTTTTTTATATTTTCTGTCCTGTTAAGCACCTTGGTCAATGCAAGGCATTGTAGGAAGGTGCTATACAAATAAAGTTTATTATTATTATATTGTCGAGGCAGCTTATCGGAGCTGTGGCCGCAAGGTTGTTGGTGCTTGTCGTGGTGGCAACCCTCGAACCCGGTGGTGGACACCGGCAGTGAGGGATGCTGTCAGGCTGAAGAAGGAGTCCTATTGGGCCTTTTTGGCTTGTGGGACCCCGGAAGCAGCTGATAGGTACCGGCAGTCCAAGCGGCATGCGGCTCGGGTGGTTGCTGAGGCAAAAACTCGGGCGTGGGAGGAGTTCGGAGAGGCCATGGAGAATGACTTCCGTACGGCTTCGAGGCGATTCTGGTCCACCATCCGGCGTCTCAGGGGGGGAAAGAGGTACGCGACCAACACCATTTATGGTGGGGGTGGCGTGCTGCTGACCTCAACTCGGGATGTTGTGAGTCGGTGGGCGGAATACTTCGAAGACCTCCTCAATCCTACTGGCACGTCTTCCATGGAGGAAGCGGAGCCTGGGGACTTTGGGTCGGGTTCTCCGATCTCTGGTGCTGAGGTCGCCGAGGTGGTTAAAAAGCTCCGCGGTGGCAAGGCTCCGGGGGTGGATGAGATTCGCCCGGAGTTCCTTAGGGCTCTGGATGTTGTGGGGTTGTGTTGGCTTACGCGACTCTGCAATATCGCGTGGACATCGGGGGCAGTTCCCTTGGATTGGCAGACTGGGGTGGTGGTTCCCCTATTCAAAAAGGGGGACCGTAGGGTGTGTTCCAACTATAGGGGGATCACACTCTTAAGCCTCCCTGGTAAGGTCTATTCAGGGGTTCTGGAGAGGAGGGTCCGTCGGATAGTCGAACCTCGGATTCAGGAGGAGCAGTGTGGTTTTCGTCCTGGTCGTGGAACACTGGACCAGCTCTACACCCTCAGCAGGGTCCTGGAGGGTGCGTGGGAGTTTGCCCAACCAGTTTACATGTGCTTTGTGGACTTGGAGAAGGCATTCGACCGCGTCCCTCGGGGGGTTCTGTGGGGGGTACTCCGGGAGTATGGGGTACCAGGCCCATTGATAAGGGCTGTTAGGTCCCTGTACGACCGGTGTCAGAGCTTGGTCCGCATTGCCGGCAGTAAGTCAGGCTCGTTTCCGGTGAGAGTTGGACTCCGCCAAGGTTGCCCTTTGTCACCGATTCTGTTCATAACTTTTATGGACAGAATTTCTAGGCGCAGCCAAGGTGTTGAGAGGATCCGTTTTGGTGACCTTAGAATCGCTTCTCTGTTTTTTGCAGATGATGTGGTCCTACTGGCTTCATCAGTTTGTGATTTACAACTTTCACTGGAGCGGTTTGCAGCCGAGTGTGATGCGGCCGGGATGAGGATCAGTTCCTCCAAATCCGAGGCCATGGTCTTGAGCCGGAAAAGGGTAGCATGCCCTCTCTGGGTCGGGGAGGAGGTCCTGCCCCAAGTGGAGGAGTTTAAGTATCTCGGGATCTTGTTCACGAATGAGGGAAAACTGGAGCGTGAGATCGATAGGCGGATAGGTGCAGCGTCCGCAGTGAAGCGGGCGCTGTACCGGTCTGTCGTGGTGAAGAGAGAGCTGAGTCAAAAGGCAAAGCTCTCAATTTACCGATCGATCTACGTTCCCACCCTCATCTATGGTCATGAGCTTTGGGTTATGACCGAAAGAACAAGATCTCGGATACAAGCGGCTGAAATGAGTTTTCTCCGCAGGGTGGCTGGACTCTCCCTTAGAGATAGGGTGAGAAGCTCAGTCATCCGGGAGGGACTCGGAGTAGAGCCGCTGCTTCTCCACATCGAGAGGAGCCAGTTGAGGTGGCTCGGGCATCTGGTTAGGATGCCTCCTGGACGCCTCCCTGGTGAGGTGTTCCGGGCACGTCCCACCGGGAGGAGACCCAGAGGAAGACCCAGGACGCGCTGGAGGGACTATGTTTCTCGGCTGGCCTGGGAACGCCTTGGGATTCCCCCGGAGGAACTGCTCCAAGTGGCTGGGGAGAGGGAAGTCTGGGCCTCCCTACTTAGGCTGCTACCCCCGCGACCCGACCCCGGATAAGCGGAAGAAGATGGATGGATGGATGGATAAATGTCTCATTTTCAAATCCTGGCGCTTGTGATGTCACAAGCTGCAGGACAACCCACCCCAACCTGAGTCCAGCCCCTCACCTAGCAACCCCTGGTGATGCTCCACCCACTTCAGTATAAAAGACGTCACGGTTGTTTTTCCTGAGTTCATCTCAGAGTTCGATGTTTCGTTGTTGTTAAAATGCAGTACCGCTAATAACTAATTATCTATCAGTAAAAACGAAAAAAACTTATTTACGGGCTCTTAAATCAACCGGACGACTGCTCACGGACCATATCCGTTCAGCGCCGGATGTGGTCCGTGAAAAAAAGCGGTCCCCGCTAGAGAGAGCGTGTATAGCAGTTAGCAGCCAGTGTGTTACTCTGCAGCCTTATTGCTTGTTTTCGAAGAGTCAGACGAAGAGTTTTTAACATGGAGGGTGAACTTATGGATGTTTCTCAGCGGCCTACGCGACGCGTCAGTGCCTCATTTGCCCTGCCCAAAATGGCGACTGCCTCTGGGTCTGACTGATGGTACATCCAGACCGAATGCGTTTTGAGCTGCATGAGCGTCCGGTTTACATGCAAAGTCAATGGAGGACGCGCCTCCAGGTGCGTCTAGGGGTCGGGCGTCGCGTCACGTGTGTGTTGAGCATTTTGGAAGTGGCATTTGAGCGTTTTCCGTGCACGTGAGCCCGCGGCAGCCTCCACAGCTCGCCTTGAACATGCCGAAGATTTCACCGTTCAACGCGTCTGTCAACCAATCAGGGAGAGTCGGGGAGGAGAGAAAGGTGAGTCAGCTATGTGATGCGGTAACGAGGGGACGGGTGTTTCAACTGTGTGACGTATTGTTTGTGAGACACGGAAATAACCCGCAAAGTCGTGTTAAAGTATGGTGAGAAATAAAAAGGACCTTGCCTGGCGGAGTGCCTGTGAGGAAGTCAGGATATCGGGTAAGTTTTGAATTGTGAACTTTTCACGTTTGGCAAGTTAAACTCTGCTAATTGGAAACTGTAGAACTAAATGATTACATGTGCAGGGCAGAAACAAATCCAACAGAATGCTGATAAAACAAAAGGGATGTTTTTTTTCAAATAGGAAGGCGGTTCCAGCAGATCCTCCTCTGATTTTATCTTCAAATGGTGTCCCTATTGAGTTTGTTGATTCCTATAAATATCTGGGTATCCTGATCGATTCACATCTCTCTTTTAAACTCCACGTGGAAAACCTAGTGAAGAAACTGAAAGTTAAACTGGGTTTCTTTTTCAGAAACAGATCATGTCTAACACTGAATGTTAGGAAACGCCTTGTATCTGTGACTTTCCTTCCCTCCATTGATTACGGTGACATTCTCTACATGAATGCTCCTACAAGCACCCTGCGGATGTTGGATGTGGTCTATCATGGTGCACTAAGATTCATAACTGGTTGTGATTATCGTACCCACCACTGCACCCTGTATTCACTGGTTAATTGGACATCATTAACCTCACGCAGACTCTTCCACTGGTACATTTTCATCTTTAAATCACTTCTTGGTCTGCTGCCCTCATACATCTCCTCCTACATGTCTTTGCGTGAGTGCAGCTACAGTGTGCGCTCTCAGGACATGATTACCTGCAGTGTTCCGTCAGTGAGGACTGAACTTGGAAAAAGGGCCTTCTCCTATTCTGCTCCTGCTTCATGGAATATCTTACAAAAAGATCTGAAGCTCTCGGCCCTGACCTCCCTAAATGGTTTTCAGAATCTGTTGGAATCCTGGCAAAAACCAATGCAGATTTGTTCCTGTCTTTGATTTTATACGTCTACCTTATAATGTTTTGCTAGTTTTTTGATACTTTGTTAAAAAAAAAAAATCTTTTGTTTTTTTCTCTCTTTTTGTTTTCTATTGTTTATTGTTTGTTTGTTTATTGTTTAATGAAATTCTATCACTGCTGTTCATTGTTCTTTAGTTTTAGCAGGTCGCTTTCGTAAATGAGCCCATGAGGTTCAAAAGATTTACCTGACTAAATAAAGGTTGAATGAAAAAATGTCAGCCAACATTAAACACAAATGGTTTATTTACTGTTAGTCAAACATTTAGAGTCAGAGACTCTAAATTTAGTTAGATTTATTGGTACCTCGGAATGAATCAACACACTAATAATTTAAGGCCTATGTATGAAGGATGTCTATTGTCTGACTGCCACCATGCTAGAGTTTGAAGTGAAATATAGCCATCCATCCATCCATCCATCCATCCATCCATCGTCTTCCTCTTGTTCTGGAGTCAGACCTCGGGGCAGCAGCTTGAGTAGGGAGATCCAGACATCTCTTTACGCTACATCTTGCAGCTGTTCTGGGAGGACTCCAAGGCATTTCCAGGCCAGCCGAGACACATTCTCTCCAGCATTTCCAGTATTCCCGGGTTCCTTCTGAATCTGAGGTGTGACCATCGACCGGTCTCCCTTCTACTTCCCTGAATAGATCTTACTGGGGAGGCTGAGGAGAGGGATACCCCTGTAATTATAACACACACTTTGATCCTCCTTTTTGAAAATGAGAGGCAAAACTCCCCTCTGCAAATTCAGTGCCACTGTTCCCGATGTCCATGCAACGTTGTAAAGACATTTTAACTAAGACAGCCCAGCAACATTCAGAGCCTTGAAGAACTCAGGGCAGATCTCATTCACCCCCAGAGCCCTGCTACACCAGAGTGTTTTAACTGCTTCAGTGACCTTAGCCCTTTATGGAAGGTTGCACAGAAGTCTGTTAGAGTCAGCCTCCCCACCATCACAAACATCTACACCTCTAGATGCAGGAAGAGGGCCACCTGCATCATGAAGGACCCCACTCACCCAGCACACACACTTTTTGCCCCGCTTCCTTCAGGAAGAAGGTTAAGGAGCATTAAGTGTAGAACCACTAGACTGAGGAGCCTCTTCTACTCTGAAGCTGTTCGACTCATGAATATCTAACCAGGATAATCACTGTGAAAAATCACAACATGCTGCTGCTGATCTGTTTCATGTTGCTGCTGATCTGTTTCATGTTACTGTGTTCATTTGTGCTAATCTGCTCACGCGTTCATATCTTAGATCTTATTACTGTTTTTATTTTACATTTTAAAAAATGTGTTGGATGTAACTGGGACCCTGTTTATACAATTTCGTTCCACCCACATGTGGTGGAATGACAAATAAAGAATCTTGAAACTTGAAGATGAGAATTTGGGATTGAGAAGATTCACAAAGTCTTTCTTCCATCATGAGACTACATCACTGGTCAAGGTCAACAGTACCCCACCACCACTATACACATTGTTGTGAAATCACTTTTTTTCCCCGCTTCAGCTGCTTTGTGTTTAGCCAGAATTTTCTTGGAGACCATCCATAATCACTATCCAAGGCATGATCAAACTCATCCCACATCCAGGCCTTTGCCTCAACAACAGCCAGGGCTGCAGTCCACTTGCTCCATCAATACCCTTCAGCTGCCTCCAGAAACCTGCCAGGTAACCAGGCTTGATAAGACTCCTTCAGCTTCAGAGATATAGCCATTTTTGTCAAACTTTGTAAAGGACATTCTGCGCTGATATGATCTGCATTTCTTTAACTTTTCTTTGTGTCTAAGATATGGTTTAGTTTCCCTTTTTGGTCTTTAATGGTTTTGTGATTCCTGAGTTTAACCTTCGTCTGTTCAGCTTTGCTGTGTTCCTTTGTGCCATTGTTCATCTCCCCTCAGTTAGCTGTCAGTGTATTTTTATCAGTCTGCCACTCACCTGTGCCCAATCTATAATCACCTAGGTGCCTTCACTTACCATTTATTCCTGCTCTGTACATTTAGTCCCGGTTCCTCTGTTGTGAAAAAAAAAAAAAAAAGATTCCAAAACGATCATGTGTAAATCTAAAAAAGCTAAGTCTGGTCCTCTGGACATTCCAAAAAAAAAATAAAATAATTGTAGAAACGTTTCGTCTTTCGTCCGAAAGACTTCCTCAGTCTGAGGTGCTGTATTCAGCTCAGTCTTATAAATAGCACCCTCTCACAGTGTTACACAACCAGTTGGCTGATGACAGCCGAAACCAGCTGCTCACATGATCAAGGAGGACCATCAGCCTAACGATGGATCGTTAGCACCCTGATGGTTGTTTGCTATTCACAGAGGGCTGAGTGATACTAGCAATAACAGCATTGTAAGAGGGGGACAGTTGAACCCGGAGGCCTCCACCTCTGTTTAA
>JBBPBX010012180.1:37947-54521 GCA_038048925.1 Garcialebias charrua | reverse complement strand
ACTTCTCCCATAGACAACGATTTCTCCGGTAGATTTTTGACCGGACCAATCAGAGAACAGAAGGGGCGGAGTTTTTGGCCCCTAACCCACGCCCCCACCTGTCCCAGCGCAGCCAGCGAGCATTCGCATGTTCTCATTCAAAGCGATGCAAAGCGATGCAGGACTGTTTTATATGTGACACAAATGTATTAATTTCCCCTTCTTAATCCCTTATCTGGAGTTTTCTTTTGTTTTTTTGGCCAAAAGTCAAGTGATCGCTCCCTCCTCCCTCCTCCTCCTCCTCCTCTCCCTCCGCTATGAGGAAATGCCTCAGGTTGTCACGAGAGAATTAAACTCGGGTTTTACGTTGCTGCCCGAGTCCCATCAGATTTTCTGGTCTTCTGGTGTGCTGGACCAGCGATCCATGGTTTTATTTTATTTTTTTAGAACGTTTTATTATATATATATATATATACAGGAAACCCTCGAGTTACGACACCTGCGACCTACGGCAACGCAGACTTACGACAGGCCTCTTTGAAAGAATGCCGTCGACATACGACCGAAAAAACGGACTTACGACAGAAATACATTAGAAGTATGTAATCGAGATACGGCAAAAAAAGTGCGACACTACGGCAAGCGGCAAGGTGGGGGAGGGGTACACACCTTGAGTGTTCGCGCATGACAGTGGGCGTGACCCTGTAGTAGGGGTGGGGCGACACTGCCGTACTATTTAAAGGGACGCGCCATCTTGACCAGTTGTTGAGTTTCGGCGAGAGAGAAAAGCAAACGTACGTACACTTTATCGATCATCATTAGCATTGCATTCAGTTAGCATTAGGTTTAGCGAGAGGTATTTTATTAGCCACAGGTAGCATAGGTTTTAGCGAGAGGTATTTTATTAGCCACAGGTAGCATAGGTTTAGCGAGAGGTATTTTATTAGCCACAGGTAGCATAGGTTTTAGCGAGCGGTATTTTATTAGCCACAGGTAGCATAGGTTTTAGCGAGAGGTATTTTATTAGCCACAGGTAGCATAGGTTTTAGCGAGCGGTATTTTATTAGCCACAGGTAGCATAGGTTTTAGCGAGCGGTATTTTATTAGCCACAGGTAGCATAGGTTTTAGCGAGCGGTATTTTATTAGCCACAGGTTAGGTAGCATAGGTTTAGCGAGTTTTTTTTTTTGACATTTTTTTTTGTGAGAGAGAAATAAAATGGGACCCAAGAGGCCTTCGAAGTCCGCTGATAAGGGTGCGGGTAAGAAACCCAGGCAGACCATAACCCTTGAGACGAAGCTAAAAATTGTTAAAATGTGTGATGGGGGCATGTCAGCGACCGAGGTAGCAGCGAAGCTAGGCTTTCCGCGTTCGACGGTGGGCACGATCAAGGCAGACAGAGAGAGAATTCTGGACCAAGTGCGTCGTTCCGCACCCATGAAGTCCACAATTATCACGAAGCAGAGAACGGGTGTTTTGGTGGAGATGGAGAGGTTGCTCTTGGTTTGGATCGAGGACAATGCTCAAAGGCGCGTGCCCGTGTGCATGGCCGTGATCAGGGAGAAGGCCCGCATGATTTACAGCACGCTGAAAGCTAGGAGTCAGGGAGGTGCGGGGGAGGAGGGAGGTGCGGGGGAGGAGGGGGCAGGACAGAGCGAGCAAGGCGAAGGCACGTCACAACAGAGCGACTCAGGCGAAGGCACGTCACAACAGAGCGATCCTGGAGAAGGGACGTCAAGCAGCACGTCAGGGAGGGGTGCTGTGGGAGAGGGGGACACTGGACCTGATGAATTCACTGCCTCCAAAGGATGGTTTCAGCGCTTCAAGGACAGAGCAAATTTGCACAACCTAAAAATACAGGGTGAGCATTTAATTTCTCTTATTTTTTTTTTTGTTACAGGTACAGGTAGAGTCAGAGTCAGAGAGTCAGAGTCAGAGAGTCTTTATTGTCATTTGCACCGCATGTGGTACATGTGATGAAAACGAGATTATGTACACGGGGTCCCAGTTACATCCAACAACAAATGCAAGAGAAAAACAGTAATAACATCTAGAATTAACTAAGAAAAACATCAACTAGTAATACACTAAGCCTAATATAGTGGAAATAAACAGCAGCACGAACATGAGTTTGTATGAGCAGATGGTCACAGATGAACACAGATGAACACAGCAACAAGAAAACAGATCAGCATCAGCACAATGTGATATTTTGCAGTGTTTATTTTTATTTTTTATTTATTCATGAGTCTAACAGCCTCAGGGTAGAAGCTGTTCCTCAGTCTAGTGGTTCTACATTTGATGCTCCTCAACCTCCGTCCTGAGGGGAGTGGGGCAAAGAGTGAGTGTGCTGGGTGAGTGAGGTCTTTCATGATGCAGGTGGCTCTTTTCCTGCATCTGGAGGTGTAAATGTCTGTGATGGTGGGGAGACTGACTCCAACAGACTTCTGTGCAGCCTTCACCACTCTCTGTAGAGCTTTCCTCTCTTCAACTGTGCAGCCTCCATGCCACACGTTGATGCTGGAGCACAGGACGCTCTCCACTGCACACCTGTAGAACGAGGTGAGAACTGGGCTGCTCAGACCAGCACGTCTCAGCCGTCTGAGGAAGTAGAGTCTCTGATGACCTTTCTTGATCAGGCTGGTGGTGTTGTTGCTCCAGCTGAGGTTATCATTCATGTGTACACCCAAGTATTTGTAGCTGGAGACCACTTCCACTGCAGACCCACCTATTTTCAGTCCTTGACTTCCGATTTTTTTTAAAATTCATTTTACTGTTTTTGTGTGCATTTAAACAAGAGAGGCAGGCAGTGCTGACCACGCAGCAGCTGAGGCCTTCCCTGACAAACTGGCTCAGGTCATCAGGGACGGCGGGTACACTGCCCAGCAAGTGTTTAATGTCGATGAGACAGGCCTGTTCTGGAAGCGTTTGCCCAACAGGACCTACATTAGCAGAGACGAGCGAATAGCAGCAGGTCACAAAGTTGGCAAGGAGCGCCTGACCTTGCTGCTTGGGGGGAATGCTTCTGGGGACTGCAAACTCAAGCCCTTGTTGATTTACCAATTTGAAAACCCCAGAGCCTTCAGTCATGTTGATAAAAAAAGGCTTCCAGTCTATTGGGCATCAAATAGGAAGGCCTGGGTAACGCTGGAAGTGTTTTCAAAATGGTTTAAGCTACATTTTGTGCCAGATGTCCGGCGTTTTTGCAATTCCCAAAAGATTCCCTTTAAAGTCCTGCTGGTGTTGGACAACGCTCCAGGACACCCCCCTGATCTCACCGACATTAACCCGGATGTGCAGGTGGTGTACCTTCCTCCTAACACGACCTCGCTGATCCAGCCGATGGACCAAGGGGTGATAAGTACGTTTAAGGCGTACTATCTCCAGAGGGTCATTCGTAACGCTTTGGAGGCAACCGGAATGACTCCAGGTGTCAGCCTCAAAGACTTCTGGAGAACATACAACATCCACGATGCTGTGCTGAACATTGATCACTCCTGGAATCGTGTGACTCAGAACAACATGAGCGGCGTGTGGAAGAAGGTGTGTCCACAGCTTGTTCAACAGGTACACGATTCCAGGGAAGTTGACAATGTCATTGAGGACGTTGTGAGGATGGGCAGGTCACTGGACCTCGAGATGGACGTGGATGATGTCCAAGAGCTTCTGGGATCAACAGGAGAGGAGCTGTCAGTGGAAGACCTCATTCTCCTCGACAGGCACGTCCCGGCTGAGGAAGGGGAGCAGGCCAACCCTAACCCACCCAAGACCTTCAGCCGGCAGGAGTTGGCATTGGCTTTCAAAGAGTTCCACAGCGGCTTGGCCCGGTTAGAGAAGCAGGACGAAGATGGGGAGAGGTTTGAGAGGGCTCGAAGAGTCATCTTGGGCGGGCTTGCGTGTTATCAGCAGATCCTGGACGAGAAGAAGCAAGAGGCTGTGCAGAGCAGCATGTTAAGGTTTGTCACCAACGTCTCTGCAGCTCCTCCAGGATCTGCTGGTGCACCAGAAGATCCAACACCACCAGTCCTGCAGCAAGCCAGGATGACTCCATGGACAACTCAGCCTCTCTCCAGTAAAAGACGCCTCCCCTCTCCGCCTCCCCTCTCCCTCCCTCCAGGTGATGAATTGTTATTTTTATTTTTCAGAGTTGTGTCACGTTACACACAGTAACTTCATCTGTTAATCAATTTGTATCTGCTTCTGTTCACAGCCTGCTGCTCCTCCTCCTCCACCTCCTCTCCACCAGCTCCACCATCCCATCACTGACCTGCCCACCTTCACATAACAGCACAGCATCGTGTGAAAGGTACAGCAAAGACATGTCAATGTTTTTTCCTGTAGTTTTTGTTTTATGCTACATCTACTGTAAACATCACCGCTCTCTCGACAGCCTCCAAAGCGTCACGCCCCCTTGGTCCATCAACACATGTGCACCACACCACACAGGTAAGGAGAAGTTGTTGTTGTCTGTGTTTTCATTCTTTGCAGATGTTCACGTCTGTGTGTGGGTTTATACAGAACCACCTGTTGCTCTTGCCTCATGGACCAGGCTATGGAAGTGAACTTCCACCTGTTGCTCTTGCCTCATGGACCAGGCTATGGAAGTGAACTTCCACCTGTTGCTCTTGCCTCATGGACCAGGCTATGGAAGTGAACTTCCACCTGTTGCTCTTGCCTCATGGATGGACGTGTGTCCACTCTGTCCTGCCTGCCTGCCTCTCTCCCTCTAGCACCTCTCCATCATTGCACCACACCAATCAGGTTAGGACAAGATGTTTGCCATCTTCAGGTGTTCACAGGCCCACCTGTAGGTGCTCATGTTCATTTTTGTGTTATGTTTTCACAGCTCACATCGTGGACTTTCCTCATGGATGGACGTGTGTCCACTCTGTCCTACCTGCCTGCCTCTCTCCCTCTAGCACCTCTCCATCATTACACCACACCAATCAGGTTAGGACAAGATGCTTGCCATCTTCAAGTGTTCACAGGCCCACCTGTAGGTGCTCATGTTCATTTGTGTGTTGTTGTAATGTTTTCACAGCTCACATCGTGGACTTTCCTCATGGATGGATGTGTGTCCACTCTGTCCTGCCTGCCTACCTCTCTCCCTCTAGCACTACTCCATCACTGCACCAACACCAATCAGGTTAGGACAAGATGTTTGCCATCTTCAGGTGTTCACAGGCCCACCTGTAGGTGCTCATGTTCATTTTTGTGTTGTTATGTTTTCACAGCTCACATCGTGGACTTTCCTCATGGATGGACGTGTGTCCACTCTGTCCTGCCTGCCTGCCTCTCTCCCTCTAGCACCTCTCCATCATTGCACCACACCAATCAGGTTAGGACAAGATGTTTGCCATCTTCAGGTGTTCACAGGCCCACCTGTAGGTGCTCATGTTCATTTTTGTGTTGTTGTAATGTTTTCACAGCTCACATCGTGGACTTTCCTCATCGATGGACGTGTGTCCACTCTGTCCTGCCTCTGTCGTCCAGGACACCATCACCTGTGTCAACACCTTCTGCATGTATGACTGCTGCCAAAACAAACAAAAAAACACCTTTGCTGATGGACAGAACTGTTCACATCAGGACCACACCGCTGAGCTCACACCTGGCCTAAAATGCTCCCATCATTCATGGTTGAGCACTGGCTAAGCAGTTCCATCTGATCCAGGTTTGAACTTGAGAAAAACATCAGTGTCTACCTACACTTCAGTCAAAGTAAGGACATTTTGTTTCCTTGTTTCCTTTTTCTGCTGCTTCTAGCTTTTTTAGAGTTCATGGACTTTTTCATGCACATGGACTGCACACCAACACCACATGGACTGCACTGGTTTCAAAAACATGATGGTTGCAACATGTTAACAGCTGCTGCTCAAAGAGAAGTGTTCATGTTTCATGGTTGACATGTTTTTGCTGCTGCTGGATGCATGGATGAATGCATGGGAGTTCCTTATCATTTGCTGGATTTTGATGTTGACACCTGCTGCACTAAGAGAGGTGATCATGTTTCCTGGTTGACATGTTTTAGCTGCTGCTGGATGCATGGATGGATGGATGCATGGGAGTTTCCTAATCATTTGCTGCATTTTGATGTTAACACATGGACTGCACACCAACACCACATGGACTGCACTGGTTTCAAAAACATGATGGTTGCAACATGTTAACAGCTGCTGCTCAAAGAGAAGTGTTCATGTTTCATGGTTGACTTGTTTTTGCTGCTGCTGGATGCATGGATGAATGCATGGGAGTTCCTTATCATTTGCTGGTTTTGATGTTGACACCTGCTGCACTAAGAGAGGTGATCATGTTTCCTGGTTGACATGTTTTTGCTGCTGCTGGATGCATGGATGAATGCATGGGAGTTCCTTATCATTTGCTGCATTTTGATGTTGACAGCTGCTGCTCAAAGAGAAGTGTTCATGTTTCATGGTTGAACTCATTTGCAGATTATGGCTGAGAACTGTTCAGGAAGAGATTTGTATTTTGTATGCTTTGTCTGTGCTGAAAAAAACATTTCAGTACTGTACCTGTACATGCTGTACTGGTTTTGTGTGTTTATGGATGAATGTGTGGTATAATGTGTTATCTAAGTGTTTGTAAATAAAGTTCTGTGCATGTTTATGGCACAGGATGTCCGCTTGTTCATTCTCATGCCGTTAAATGTGTGTGCGGCGCTCCGTTAGCGGTATAGCCGCGACCTACGACAGAAATGCAAACCTACGACAGGCACGTGTTTTTGGTCCGCGAGGTACGACACAATCGACCTAAAGCCCGAGATACACTCATGCGTCCTCACGATACGCCTATACGCAGCGTACATACGCTGTGGCAAAAGCGTAGCCCCGCGTAGCCCCTCAGGGCACGTACGCGCAAAAGTATTTTTTTACTACGCATACGCGATGCGCGGTGTCTGAACATAAACTTCCCCGGCGCCGGACTGTTTTGTATGTTACACAAATTAAATAAATTCCCCTTCTTTATCGCTGATCGGGCCTTTTCTTTTGTTTTTTTGCCTAAAGTCAAGTAACCGCTTCTTCCTCCGTTCACTCGATGATTGAAATGAATGAATTCAGGTCCTACCTGGGTGCGGCGATGTTTTAAATATCCCTGGTGGGCTGTGTGCTGCAGGAAAAGCACTCCCTGTTATTATTTTTATTTCTGAGAGAACTTTTTACAACATATATAGTAGAAACACCGCATGAACACCGCCGCGGTCTTCAAGGCGCTACATGAGCTGGCTGTCAATCATTTCAGTAGGCGTGTCAGCAAGTAACCAATCAGCGAGCTCAGTTGAGTCCCCTACGTGTGCAGCAGCTCATATTACAACAAGGAGCTGAGTTTCTGACATATGCTGAAGCATATCAGCAAAACGCATGCGCACAAAATGCGCGTGTATGGTGGCGTACCTGAGGACGCATGAGTGTATCTCGGGCTTTAGTCACACTCGTAGGTCCCAATCCCTGACGTAACTCGAGGGTTCCCTGTATTTTAAAAACCCTGGGGTACATAACAAATGGAGACTACAAGTTACCAAAAGTTCATGTTCAATAGTCCAGGTACAAATCCAACAATGTTCATTCAGGTCATCTTGATGGTTCTTTTTTTTTTTTTCTGAGACATTTCATCCTTCATGTGATTTTTTTTTTTTTTGCTGAGACATTTCATCCTTCATGTGAAAGACTGCTAGTTGACCTTTGTAATTTGCTATGGAACTTTTCCAACCTTCCTGGTTTGTTTAAGTTACTTGATGCTGTTTATCTCTACCTTAAGTATCTTCACTGAAACTGACATTGTGGACTTAAGTGTATCAGCAAGAGAGTTACAGTCTGTGGTAAACAACTGGTTGAAGATGTTCTGTAGTGTGACATATTACTTCAGAAAACAATGTGATAAAGAAATAGCATTGTCTATACATCAGACATCACCAAGGCTTCCCAAACTAATATACTCCTGACAATCCTCTTCACTATATTTTACTGCCAATAGATGAGTGAGATTGCTTCATCTTCTCCCATTAGTGTGGTGTTCATGAATAATATCTGTTAAAAACGAGTGTTCTGGAACGTTACACACTGGAGGAAGTGACGTGTTTATGCAACACGAGGAGACGTTGGTTTGACTAATAAAGCGAGTGTTTGCTAGCACATGAAGTCCCACTATTTGTACTTAAAATAAGAACGTGACATGGTGTCAGAAGTGGTGAGTTGCTGAGGAGTCTGTCGGGCGTGGATAAGAAGAGGAAAGACGAGCTACAGCTATTTTAAAGATGTCTAATGGAGAAAACGAGCAGCCGAGGGCAGGAGTTAGCATAGCGGCTAACACTCCCAGTGCTACGTTCAGCATCCAGCCGTCGGAGCCTTTTGATTTTTCGAAGCCACATGAATGGACAAAATGGATCTGTCACTTCGAGAGGTTCCGCCAGGCCCGTAACTTGTCACTGAGTTCAGATGAAAACCAGGTAAACATCCTAACATACTGCATGGGAGATGAAGCGGATGATGTCCTGAGAGGATTAAAGCTAAACGATGCAGACCAGCGCCAGTATGAAAAAGTGAAAGAGGGTTTCCAGAACTTCTTCATAGTCAAGAAAAATGTTGTTTATGAGCGTGCACGATTTAATATATGCAATCAAGAGCCAAATGAAACATTGGATGCATTTGTTACAGCCCAGCATGCATTAGCTGAGCACTGCAATTATGGACCACTCCATGATGAATTAATAAGAGACAAAATTGTGGTGGGCTTAGCAGACATAAGACTGTCAGAGCGTATGCAAATGGAGAAAAAATTTGGACTTGGCGAAAGCTGTAAACATGGCAAGACAATCAGAAGAGATTAAAAAGCAACAAAGTGCTCTGAGATGTGAAGCCAGTGTAATGCAGACAAGTGTCAGCTCTGTTGATAGAGTTGTTAAAAGCAGACAACAGTTTGAGAAATCCAAATATAACAAGTTTAAAAATAAATGTGCTAAAACACATCCACAGGTCGATAGCAGAAGGATATCAAGTACAAAGTGTTTCAAGTGTGGAGGTTCCCCTTACCCTAAATATGAGTGTCCTGCTAATGACGCAAAATGTAATTTCTGTGGGAAGAAAGGACACTATCAGTGTGTGTGCAGATTAATCAAAAAGGTGCAAAGCATCGAAGATGAGGAAGATGAGGAAGAGGAGGAAAGTTTCTTCCTTGGAGCTGTGACCACATAAAATCAGGCATGGACAGCTGATATAAAGATAAATGAGACAACACTATCATTTAAACTTGATAAATGTGCAGACGTCATAGCCATGGCTCAGAAAGATTTGAACAGACTGTTTCCCAGTGCTGAAAAGCCTGCTCTTCTAAAACTAGTGAAACCTCTGTTAGGCCCTGGCTGAACACCACTGGATGTTGCAGGTTACACAGAACTACAGCTTACCTACAGGGACAAGAGTACAATAGAAAAGGTATATGTTGTTAAAAACCTCACCACACCACTGCTTAGACTTCCTGCCATCGCAGCTCTTGGTATTTTGGTGCGTGTGAACTCTATATCAATGGACACTGTAAAAACTGTGTACCCCAGGCTCTGCACTGGACTAGGTGAGGTGTAGCACACATACCACATTAAACTCAAACCTGATGTGGTTCCATACTCACTCAAAGCCCCTAGGAGAATTCCTCTGCCTTTAGTAGGAAAAGTAAAGGAGGAACTCCACAGAATGGAGGAGCTGGGTGTCATCAGCCGGGTGGAGGAACCTACAGATTGGTGCGCCGGCTTGGTGGTTGTCCCAAAACCAAACAGTTCTAGACTGAGACTGTGTGTGGACTTTACGGGACTAAACAAGTATGTTTGCAGAGAAAAGTATGTACTACCATCAGTTGATCAAAGTCTAGGAATGCTGGCTGGAGCCAAAATATTCAGTAAACTGGACGCCAATATGGGGTTTTGGCAAATTCCCTTATCGAAGGATTCAGCCAAGCTCACAACATTCATAACACCGTTTGGGCGATTCCACTTTAATCGCCTCCCCTTCGGCATCAACTCTGCCCCCGAGCACTTCCAGCGCATAATGGCGGGGGTTATTGAAGGACTGGAGGGAGTGATTTGTCACATTGATGATCTGCTGGTGTGGGGACGCAACCAGGAGGAACATGATGCCCGTCTCCATGCCACACTGCTAAGGCTGGAAAAAGCAGGTGTAACACTAAATGTGGAAAAATGTGATCTCTCACGGAGCAAAGTTTCCTTCCTAGGTCACATCATCACAGATTCAGGCATCAGCCCTGATCCAAAGAAAACAGAGGCCATTACAAACATGAAAGAACCAAGTAATGTGTCAGAACTTAGAAGTTTTCTGGGCATGGTGAACCAAGTGGGCAAGTTCATTCCCCATCTGGCCGAAAAGGACAAAGCCCTGCGTGATCTATTGTCAAAAAGAAACAGTTGGTACTGGGGCACGGACCAGGACAAAGCATTTAAAACTCTAAAAGAGGCTTTAACGTCAACTCCAGTACTGGCCATGTATGACCCAAACAGAGACACTAAAGTTTCGGCAGATGCTTCATCATATGGACTGGGAGGAGTTCTTCTCCAGATGTGGGAGGAAGGCTGGAGACCGGTAGCTTATGCTTCGCGGTCACTTTCTCCAACGGAGCAACGTTACGCACAGGTGGAAAAGGAGGCTTTAGCCCTTACATGGGCGTGTGAACGTTTTCGTGATTTCCTCATAGGGAAACACTTCTGCTTAGAGACAGACCATAAGCCTCTCATTTCCCTGCTGGGAGAACAAGCGTTGGACCTTCTTCCACCAAGAATTCAGCGTTTCAGGATGAGACTCATGCGCTACGTGTATGATATACAGTACGCTCCAGGTAAATCACTCTGGACAGCAGACACATTGTCCCGTTCACCAATAAAAAGACAGATGTCTCAGTTAGACAAAGAACTAATGGAGGACACTGACATCTATGTGGACAACATCATTGCAACTCTGCCAGTTAGTTCTTCATATTTGGACACACTTAAAGAACAGCTACAGAGTGACAACATTTGTGCACGTGTCATGGAGATGTGCACACAAGGATGGCCAATTCATGCAAATCAGGAACCACTGCTGAGAAATTACTGGCCGGAACGTGCCACTCTCACTGTGAAAGATGGTTTGTTGCTGAAAGACTCACGACTTGTTATTCCCTCAGCGATGCGCAATGCTGTGTTGGAAAAGCTTCATGAGGGACATCAAGGGGTGGTTAAGTGCAAAGCCCGGGCTCGTCAGTCAGTGTGGTGGCCCGGACTCAGTCAGCAAATAAATGAAATGGTGTTAAAATGTAGAACATGTATACAGGAAAGGCACAACCATAGTGAACCACTCATGCCTTCCCAACACCCTGCCCGCCCATGGCAAAAATTAGGCACAGATCTTTTTGAGTTGGGAGGGAAACAGTACCTTCTTGTTGTGGACTATTTTTCTAGATATGTGGAAATTGCTCTTCTAAATGGGACAAAAACAAATGATATTATAATTAATCTTAAGTCCATTTTTGCCCGACATGGTATTCCTGAGATCCTAATGTCAGATAATGGACCACAGTATTCTGGGCGAGTCTTTGAGTCTTTTGCTGCCTCATATGGGTTCGAACACATCACTAGCAGCCCAAGATTTCCGCAGAGTAATGGGGAAGCGGAGCGCTCAGTACAGACTGTGAAAAACCTGTTAAAGAAAGCAGCAGATCCCTATTTAGCTCTTCTTGCTTATAGAGCTACACCGCTGCAGAATGGATACAGCCCTGCAGAGCTCCTAATGGGCCGAAGATTGCGCACAACGCTACCAGCACTTCCCTCTACTTTGAATCCTGCACTGCCGGACAGTGTCGACCTGGCTCAAAAGGAGAGTCAAAGGAGGAGGATGGACATGGCAAACTTCAACAGGCGCCATCGGGCCAAACCTTTGTGTGACCTATCACCGGGAGAACAAGTTTGGGTTACAGATGCAAAAACACCTGGGACTGTGATCCAAAGTCATGCCACACCAAGATCCTACATGGTGGATTTACCCCAGGGATCAGTGAGGCGCAATCGGTTGCATCTGATCCCATTGCATTCGGCTTTGCAGGATGAGACTGTGAGAATGGGGTTGACAGAAGTTCCTGCAGAGCAGTCTTCATCAGCGGAGTCATCAGCTGTTACTCCTGTAAAGACTGATGTTGTGAGAACAAGATCAGGGAGAATAGTTATAAAGCCTTCTAGACTGGACCTTTAAGAGAGAGAAGGAAAAAGAGAGAGAGAGAGAGAGAGAAAAAAAGTTAGAGTTAAGTTAGAGTTAAAAGGACTGATAGTTGAAGAAACAGGTTGTATTTAAGTTCCAGTTATTTTATGTTGTGTTCCTAGCCTGTAAAAGGAAATGAAAAAAAAATGAAACAAAATGGTTCCCTATTTGTTAAAAGGGGAGATGTGGTGTTCATGATAGTAACTGTTATTAACGAGTGTTCTTGAACGTTACACACCGGAGGATGTGACGTGTTTAGGCAGCACGAGGCTGACGTTGATCTGACTAATAAAGTGAGTGTTTGCCAGCACATGAAGTCCCACGTATTTGTTCTTAAAAACAAGAACACGACAGAAGAGACCCCCCCAGCAGGATCTTGACCCTTGGATGGGATCTTAGTATGGTCTTGGGGGCTCTCTTTGACCACACATTCGAACCACTGAGCAACATTAAGATAGATTTATTATCTTATAAGACCGCTCTTCTCTTGGCTCTTTGCTCGGCAAAACGTGTGGGTGACCTCCACGCTTTGTCCGTACATCCAATGTGTACCAGGTTCGCCCCGATGGGTCAAAGGTCGCCCTAAGGCCTAATCCTGCATATATCCCCAAGGTTTTGACTTTAAACCCCAGAAGTCTGGACTTTGATCTCTCTTCTTTTCCACCTGCTCCTATCCTCACTCAGGAACAGGAAAGGCTGAAGGCTCTCTGCCCCGTGAGAGCTTTAAGCACTTACATGCAGAGAACAGCCGAATGGAGAAAAACAAATCAACTGTTTGTGTGCTTTGCTGCACCAGCTACAGGAAAGGCCCTATCAAAGCAGCGCCTCTCACACTGGGTGACTGAGGCCATAAAAAGGGCGTACAGTAGCAAAGGTCAACAGGTGCCCTCTGGAGTGCGTGCCCACTCCACTCGGGGCTTGGCCACCTCGTGGTCACTGTTCAAGGGTGTACCAGTTGCAGACATCTGTGCTGCTGCGAACTGGAGCTCAATGAACACGTTTGCAAAGCATTACAGTTTGGATGTTACTGCGTGTGATGTCACTCAGGCTGTCCTTTCTAACACACAGTAGAAAGCGGCCTTGGGATGCCTTTTGAATAAAGGCGGACGTTCACACTAGGATGCATTTTACTGAGCATTTCAAGGGCGTGAATGGATTACGTTCCCATAGCATTTATGTTGCACCGAGTGACATGACTGATAAAGGGAACTGAAAGTTATGCACCATAACTCATGTTCCCTGAAGGAAGGGAACGAGGTGCAACATACCTGGCCCTTTCAATGCTGAAAGCTCGGTGAAGTGCATTTTGGAGATTGATGGATGGGCATCAGCAGTTTAAGTACCCAGAGGGCGGGGCCTCTGGCGCGACGCTGACGCCCCTGCCGTAAAGGTGTGATTGTATTCCTTCAGGAAACTGCATGGAGCGCAATTTCCCATAGCATTTATGTTGCACCTCGTTCCCTTCCTTCAGGGAACATGAGTTATGGTGCATAACTTTCAGTTTTAGCCATATGTTTTAAACAAAAGAATATGTTGTTAACTCAACAGTTTCCAGTCTTCTCACTTAATAAATGAACTGCAACAGAGCATCGTTTTACACTAAAACACTTCACCCTCCAACCCTCTAGTGGGCGTCTCCTTCAGCTTTAAGGAGAGCTGACATGGCGACCAGTTTCCTCTGTGGCTTTGACCAGAGGGTCTTGCAGTAAAATCACACAACACAGCGTTCTTTTCACAGATCAGAGAGCAGATTTCTCTAAAGCTGACCAACGCTTACTTTAACTTTTGATGGGAAAAAAAAATAAAAAATTCGACGGAACACAGCATTTGTGCATACGTCCAAATCGGCAACACTACAGCAAGACGGACGTGGTTAGCTTGTAGCTTCGCTACTTAGCGCTCGAAGAAAAGACCTTAACACCACTTATGCACAGTTTTCCACCAAAAAAAAGTAAGGATTGAATCTGAAAACTCTGATTTTACACTTTAACACCACTTATGCACAGTAACTAAAAAAAAGTAATCAGACAAGTCTAATTTTACATCAGACACAGCATTACTGCAGTTAGCCAGTAGAAGACGGATCTCTATCGTAGGCTAAATGTCTATCGTTTCTACCGTGTACCGTTTTTATCGCACATTCTTAGTTTAGAAATATTATTGTATAATTTTAGTAAAGTCAAAAAAGGGAAAGGAGCACCATTCAGATGTTTTGCCACAACCACAGCTCTCAAGCATTTTGTCCATTTTTTTTAAGACTCTAACGTCTCGTTTTTATAGTTGGTGAAGGCCAAGTGTTGAAAGTAAATGTAACACTCACAAAGCAAAAAATGAGGAAGACCAAATCAAAGTCTGAAACACCAAGAAAAACCTTTTGGAGAAAAAAAAAAGTTAGTTTTACATTTGTATTAGAAAAAACACACAATTAGTTCCATGTACTTGTATAATTTAGCTGAATTTTAAGTGTTGGCACAGTATTTACCTGCACAACTGTAAATTTATAATTACAGTATAACCTTCACAAAGCAATCTTCATGACAAACCAGGCGTAGCTTTTGAAACAAAACTTGACTGATTAAGATGAAACCAAACATCTTCAGCAAATGTTTATTTGGTTGTGGGTGTCCATTCATTTATTTTTTTAAACCACTTTAACTGGTGCAGAATCACATTAGCTTCAGCCTTTTCCAGCCATCATTGGGTGAGAGTTTGGCTACACCCTGACACAGCTCACTAGATCGTCACAAAGCTTGATGAACTTCATTCACATGTATTGTTGTGGATGGATCAAGCTTTTGGCTTATGTTGCAGTCAGTGGAGGAGAAAATATTTTACTGCTATCAGAAATGTTTTTCTGCATGGTTCGATAATAGAAATTACAGGATAAGCAATGAATAAAAAAAAAACGTAGCAATCATTGTATGTTTTCACAGCAGAATGAAGATCTGCAATGCAGTCATTCAAGAAATGCAGGCTGACATCTTTGTCATGGCTTTACAGCATTTCTGATCTAAACTCTAATAAAAGTGACCAAAACTGAAGAGAAAATCACCAGAGTAAAGTCCTATTTGCACGGGATTAGTTTTACTTAGGGACCACATGTAATAAATAAATTACTTCCCGACATCTGCTTTTTATGTGGCACATTTGCACAGGATAACCAAAGCCTGAGATTTAGCTGAAATTTATAGACATCTTCAGGATATGATGTTAACACGCTGTGTTGTCACGACCGAGCCAGTCCATAATAATGTACTTATTGTGCGGGCCGGGCCGGTCTCAGGCTTTTATGTGGTTTTATGAATCAACACAAAGAAAACTAAATCAGAATGCATAATATAAAATTCTGTTAATCTACTTGTTGAGGAGGGGGAAGGTCCGACCGATCGGTTTAAAGAGGTAAAATAAAAAAGCCATGTTAAACTCAGTTGGACAACCTGTGACCTGCCGCATGCGTCCGCTGAACCGCCGGTTGAAATGGGCTTGCGACCTGTCTAGGGTGTCCCCCACCTCTTGCACAGTGATGGCTGGACATGGGCACCAGTGACCTGAAAGGGAAGAAGCAGCTAAATATAATGGATGGATGGATGGATTGGTCAGCTGATCACCGGCTGCACGCGTCTCTGCACCTGCTGTCATATGTGGTGAAGGAAGTAGTAGCATCCACAAAAGCTGGCGCGAGCGGCGCATGAATTTAAAATGGCCTTGTTCTATATTTTTCCAAATGATTTTGCTTAAATAAAAACAAAACTGCCTCATTACGTATCGGATCCCACCCATTTCTGTCCAAATCACAGAGATGCCTATTCGCATTAGATTAGTATTATCACTGAATCTCTGAGTTCAGCCAAATATAGTACCGTACGTAATTTGCGAGGGAATTTTTACTTTACAAATTACTGACTTGGTCGATTTGCACGGGATTAACAACACAGACAATCTCTGTAATTATTACAAATAGCATGCGGTCCCTAGGTAAAACTAATCCCGTGCGAATATGGCTTAAGGGAGACCTGTATAGAAAAGAACTATGCATTTTGTTGTTGTTTGAATAGGTGTAGATTGTACATATTTTACAAGTTATACAGAGCACTGACAAGAAGTCTTGCTGGGTAGAGTTGAGTTAGTACAACTGTTACACTGGATAGTTTGATTTTAGTGGTGGAGTAAGGGGTGGGGGCAACATTTAATGATTTGGTAGAGTAAATCTTTTATAATCTTAGCCTCCAAAAAAAAAAACAGTATAACATAGTCCATCAAAGCAAAAGATGGAGGGGCCCAAGATACCATACCATGAGGAGTTTCTTATCACCACCATTGGTGTGGTGTGTGGTGGTGGTGGTGG